>LPNX010100261.1:5796-34350 GCA_001517045.1 Pseudotsuga menziesii | reverse complement strand
GATGAGGGGTTTAAGGTGGGGGTGGGTAGGGTGGTTTATAAGGATTGAGGTATAAAAAGTGGTGGGGAGGAGGTTTTAAGTATTGGGAGGGGGTTTCAAAAAAAAGAGTTTGGGTCAATATCTCTAGAAATTAAGGGTATTATTTAATATCCCATGTTCATACGTGATATGTGAGAGGTTCACTAAGTGAAGTCCCTATGAATGTAATCAAGTCATGTCAAGTCAATGTGGGTAACCCTCCTATTGTCTAAGGGTTAAAGTCCCTGCAGTTTCAGGGCACTAGGGTTATTAGACTCAACTAGTGAAGTCATCCCTACTTGGGTTTATTCAAGCCGGGATATAGTATAAATAGAGAGCTATCCTCTTTATTTATCACACACTCACTCACACTCAGTTGTAGCGCATAGCTGAGGAAGATAAAGACATTGGGGCAAGGAAGAAAGAGGTTACTACTCTCAGGAGATCATCTTACTATTTTGGGTTTCACTTTTGGTGCTGATTCTATCTCAGAGGAAGTTGTGGGGTTTTCTCAATTTATGGTTTCCTTGATGAAAAACACTATGTTCATTATCTCTTGTGTTTGATTTCTGTGCTCATTGTTCTCTCAGTTAAAGATCCTAATGATATGCTAGCTTAATGTTAAAAATCTAACATGGTATCAGAGTTAACCTGAGAAGAAGACACTATGCAGCTGCGGGAACTAGGGCTTCCTATTTTTTGGATCTCTCTCCACACATTTTCATCAAAAGTAGGGTGGAATAACTCTTCTCCCTAGGGCACATCTTTCTGTCGAAGCAGAATCCAATTTTGAGGTTTTTCAGTTTTGGACCCGACACTGCTACCGAAAATTAGGGATTTTCACAGAAGTGGATTTTCTAAGTGAGCCGAAGATTGGATTGATCTCCTCCCCAAAATTGAAGTTAGGGATCAAATTCAAAGCATTTGGTTGGATAGAAATCCAAAAAAGCAAAACCCTAATCTGCTCTTGAACCAACACTGCAGGATTTTAGCTCCAAATCTAGATCCGACATCTTGACTTGGTAAGATCTAAATGTTTTGTATTTCCATTTGAGGTTCTCACTTAAGATGTCTCATCATACCAATCTTGATGAAAAGCTTGAGGGAGCTAATAACTTTCGAGCCTGGTAGTATAGGATCTCCCTGGTCCTGGAAGAAATGAGTTAGACTCCTATATCAGTGAGGAGGTTCCAGTTCCAGAGGGAGATGAGGCCAGGGCCTTACATAAGAAGAAGTTGGTTATGGAAAATAGGATCATTACTAATTCTATCAAGGATCACCTCACACCACAGGTGTCCTCCCTCAAGACACCTAAAGCTATGTTTGATGCCCTAACCAAATTGTTTGAAGGGAAGAACATCAATCGAAAGATGACTCTAAGGAACCAGTTGAAGAATGTGAAGATCTAGAATGAGGATACCATCCAGTCATACTTCATAAGGGTCTCCCAGATCAAAGAACAGTTGGAAGCAGTAGATGAAGAAGTGGAGAATGCAGAAATTGTGATGACAACTTTTAATGGCCTCCCTAGGTCATGAGATTCTTTCATCCAAGGAATCTGTGCTAGAAAGAAGTTAGTCAATTTCAGTAGACTGTGGGAATAATGTTCACAAGAAGAAGATTGAATAGAAGCTTGAGAAGAAAAGATGAGAAGTGAATATCAAGCTCTCATAGTGCACTCCAAGAAAGGAAGAAGGCAAAAGCATCATCACCAAGGTAAGCATTCTCATTAGAAAGGTTCATCTAAACTCAGATGTTATACATGCAATGAAATAGGACACTATGCTAGAAACTATCCCATGAATAAGAATGGACCCAAGAAGAAGAGGAACTCCAAAAGAAGACATCATGCTCACACTGCTGAGGATGATGATCATCCCAAAAAGAGAGTAAAACAAGAAAGTGAAGACTCTTCAAGTGAAGATGAATATGTTCTGATCTCTGCTCTCACGGGAGCTATCACTCATGGAAGCAAAGATTGGATTATTGACAGTGGGGATTCCAAACACATGACAGGTTTCAAGGAATCCTTTGAGAAACTATCCAAACATAATTCACCCCATAAGGTGAAACTTGGGGATGACTACCAATATCCCATAAAAGGTAGTGGTGAATCCTCCTACAAGCTAGACTCTGGAAAGTCTATGAAAATTAAAGATGTCTTGTTTGTACTAGGACTAAAGAATAATATTCTCTCCACATCGGCACTGGATGGAAAAGGCATGAGGGTTGCATTTGTAGATGGCCAATTCCTCATGTTGCAAAGAGGAAAGACTATTGACGATGCAATAGTAATTGGAGAACAAGAAGGAGGATTATATAAATTGAAGGGCCATCCAGAACAAGCTTTGGTCCATGACATAGTAGAGACAAATGAACTTTGGCAGAGAAGGCTTGCACATGTGCATTATAGAGCACTACCAATTGCAAGAAAAACTATTGAAGGTCTTCCAGAAATTCAAGCAAAACATGAAGGAGTTTGCAAAGGATGTGTGAAAGGAAAGAACACAAAGAAGACATTTCCAAGTAGCAAAAGCAAAGAAAAAGGAATCTTGGAAATCATCCACTACGATGTATGCGGACCAATGTCATCAAGTTCTCTAAGCAGGTATGTATACTATGTTTCTTTTATTGATGACTTTTCTAGGAAGATGTGGATTTACTTCATGAAGAAAAAAGATGAATTTTTCAGCAAGTTCAAGGAATTCAAAACCTTGATCGAGAACCAAACAGAAAAGAAGATCAAGACCTTTTTATTAGATAATGGCGGAGAATTCACATCAAATGAATTCAAAGACTTATGCAAATAATCAAGTATTAAGATGGAGTTATCCACTCCATATAATCCACAACAGAATGGGGTTGCAAAAAGGAAGAATAGAACTATCATGGAAACTGCAAGAGAAATACTTCATGATGAAGATCTTTCCATGCATCTATGGGCAGAGGCTTCCAGAACAACTGTGTATGTATAGAACCATACTCCACATAGAGTACTTGAGAACAAGACTCCTAAAGAATTCTTCTCCAGCAAGAGACCAAAAGTCAGCCATCTCATAATATTCAGTTGTCTAGTGTACATCCACATTCTGAAAGACAAGAGGACAAAGTTAGATCCTTCAGGAAAGAAGGGTATATTTGTGGGATACTCTAAAAGATCGAAGGCTTACAAAATATACTTCCCATGATTCAAGAAGATCGACATCAGCAGGGATGTAACATTTGATGAAGACACAGCTTACAACAAATCCAGAAAGAGACCTGCTAAAGAACCAAATGAAGCAGAAGCACCCAGAATTCATGTACAACCATGAAAGAAGAGAATCATAGAGAAAGAAAGAGAACCAGATCCTGCTCCAGATATGTAGCTTTACTATGTGACTTTATCAATAAAGAACCTTCCAATTATGAAGAAGTGGTAGAATGGAAAGAATGGAAGGATGCTATTGTCCAAGAGTATCAATCAATCATGAAGAATGATGTTTGGGATGTTGTCCCAAACTAGAAGGGAAGTCAATTGTAACTCCCAAATGGATCTATAAGATCAAGCATGTTGTAGATGGTAGCATAGAGAAATATAAGGCAAGATTCGCAGCTCATGGCTTCTCACAGAAAGAAGGAATAAATTATGAAGAAACCTTTGCAAATATAGCCAGATACACTTCCATCGGATCAGTACTTGCTCTGGCTGGAGTGATGAAATGGAATATACACCAAATGGATGTCAAGACTGCTTTCTTGAATGGTGTAGTAGAAGAGGAAGTGTATGTAGAGCAGCCACTCAATTTTGAGACACAAGACAGGGATTCTCATGTGTGTAGATTGAAGAAATCCCTGTATGGTTTGAAACAGGAACCCAGGACATTGTACGGCATAATCGACCACTTTCTATCTAGTTTGGGCTTTACCAAGAGTAAAGCAGATTCCAAACTTTACTATAAGGTTGAAGATGACAACCCAATTATTCTCCTATTGTATGTAGATGATCTATTTGTAACATGTATGGATGGGTTGATTGATGATACGAAGAGAAAGATTGCTACCGAGTTCGAAATGAAGGACTTGGGTATGATGCATTATTTTCTAGGCATGGAGGTGTGGGAGAATCTGGATGGAATCTCCCTCGGACAAGGGAAGTATGCAGTAGAGATCCTGAAGAGGTTTGGATGATGGACTGCAAGGCCATGACCACACCTATGGCATCAACCTTGAAGCTATTGAGTGATGCTTCATCAGAAGTGGTTGATGCTACTATGTATCGTTAGATGATTGGGTCATTGATGTACCTGATGAACACGAGACCAGATATTTGCTTTGGTGTGAACACCTTGAGCCAGTTCATGACAGATCCGAGACATGTTCACTTGATTGCTGCAAAGCATATTCTAAGGTACCTAAAGGGTACAATTGATTATGGGATCAAGTACGAGGCGAATCAGAAGATTAACCTGGAGGGTTATGTTGATTCATATTGGGCAGGCAGTGCCATCGATAGGAAGAGAACTGCAGGGTGTTTCTTCAGTATGGGATCAGGTGTGATCTCTTGGTTTAGTAGGAAGCAATTCTGTGTGGCACTGAGTACATCTGAAGCAGAGTATGTCATAGCTTGTTCAGCTAGTTGTGAGGTAGTATGGCTGAGGAAGCTACTTTCTGATTTATTTGATCTCCAGATGGATGCTACTTGTATACATTGTGACAACCAGAGTTGCGTGAAGTTGCCAAAGAATCCATTGTTCCATGACAAGTAGAAGCATATTGAGATCAAGTATCATTATATCAGGGATATGGTGTAGAGGGGAACAGTGAAGCTCCAGTATGTTGTGACGGAGGAATATATAGATAATGTGTTCACAAAGCCATTGGCTAAGGTGAAGTTTGAGTACTTTAGGAAGAATCTTGGTGTTCTCTAAATCGAGGTTTCCTCCAAGGGGAAATGATGAGACCCAAATCCATTCTAACATGGTGAGAGGATTGGTTTCGTCCATGGTTAGATGTAAGGGCTGAGCCATTCTATCATGGTGAGGATTGGTTCCTTCCATGTCAAATATGAGTGCTGAGCCATTCTGATTTGACTGTAGGATTAGTTCCTACATGATCAGAAGTAAGCGCTGAATGACATTCTTGTAATGGAGGCACCTGGTCAGTTACCAGGTAGCTCAGTCTAGGACTAGGGGCCATTCTAATATTTAATATTTTCCTACCTATCTATCTATGTGTGTGTGTAAATAATCACCTAGAATACTACACTTAACTATACTATTAGAAAACTTACAAAATACCCTTCTAAAAACTCTGTTGAGTTTAAAATCCATCTTCTTGAAAAATAAAATGTTTTGGATTTGGACCAAGTAAAATAAGAGGTCGTCAAAATTAATTCAAAGCTTATGGACTTTCAAAATAATTTTATTATTCATCTCGAGGATTTGAAACAATACTATTTGATCTTCAGAAAGCTCACATATGGCATTGAATTGATTGAAGACGAATAAAAGGTGATTCAACACTATGCATAGGACATTTATAAATGTGATAATCAATATGAGTAAATTATTGTGAATCTTCCAACAATTGAGAAGAAGGAGTTGACAGAAATAAGGGCTTGGAAAAATACTCAAGATTCCATGCAAGTAGAAGTAAACTAGGTTATTATGAAGGTGGTATAGATATTCACCGAAGTTTGGATATCAACATAAAAAAATGATGAATAGGTTTGAGGTTATGTCCCTCAATGAATTAAAGGTGGTAGAGATGGTAAGGACAAATATATCTTCTATTTAATTTTAAACGGAGGAAATGGAGAAAGCAATTAAATAATTGACTAATATTCATCATGACATTCTCAACAACTTCATTTATCAACCTCGAAAATTAGCATCATGGACAATTGCTTTCACAAGCCTCATCAAGTTAGAGTTAGGTAGGAAAATCAAGCATAAATTTCTGAAGATTGAAGTTCAATTTGAACATATGTGAGATGGTCACACTGAGGAGATTGAGGATTGGCATACACAGTGGGAGAAATTTGGGAATGATCTGAATTAGCTACTCTTATTTAATTTACATTATCTTAATTAATGTTTCTCTTTTCTAAGTTGTTAAGAGAAAGAGAGAATAACTTATTTTAATTTTGGAAAATTAATTTAGTACATGGAAATTTGGTATACTTTTGTATTGATTATATTGAGTATGGGATCGAAATTTCAAAGTATGTTGGAAACACATTTTGATTAATGGAACGCTGTTGATTATTCTTGAGAGTTCTTGGTCATGTTATGATTATGTGTTTTATAATGTGTGCATGATGAATTAATTTTCCTATCTCGTTATGAAGTCATGATTCACTTTTCCATTTAATTCTTATTCGGATTGTGGAAAACATATATAATATTTTGGTTATAGTGATTTGTTTTTAGAAATATGAATATAATATATGATACAAACGTTGATATTTTATTTTGTATCTTAATAATGTTATGTTTTGTGTCTCTTACCCTAATTTTCCATGTTCCTTTTATTTTATTAAGATGTGTAGCTAATATCGGTGAATAATGTGGGAATAAATTAATTTTTTTTCGTTTATTTCATTTATATTAATATGCTAATTTTCCATTGGAATTTAAGAATAACTTATTTCCATGAATTCTCAAAGAAACATCAAGCAAAATATTTTCCCTACGCATTTGGTTAGTTAATAATATTGCTCCCATCAATGGGATAGGTTTTCCATGCACATTCTGTTAGTTTATAAGCTTTCTCCCATCATTGACATAATTTTTCTCTATGCAATCTGTTAGTTTATAATATTTCTCCAATCATTAAGATGATTTTTCTAATGTAAATTAAAAATAAAACATAGAAATCAAATACCCAAATAAGATTATAATTTCAAGAGCCCATTGGGTCCTTAATCAGTTTGAGGCACTACTCCAAATGTAATCCAAGATAGATTGCAACCTGCAAGTTGGTGTTCTCCCCATTATTGATGTGGTTGTTTTGACACATAGACATGTGGGAAATTCCCAAGAGTTTGAGAAAGTGCCCATGCTCCTTCTCATCTGTTGCTAGAGCGAGACAAAGACCCAATTGCTCACTCAATTTACAAGAGTTTGAGAAAGACTCGACGCCACTCCTCCTCTGAAAAGACTAAGGAAAATGGTACCTGTTAGCACTAAAAATGTACCTCTAGTTGCGAAAAGGTAATCTCAAGGAAACCAAAAAACCAAGCTTTAGGAAAGAAATATGGATTCTTTCTCTCTAGAGAGGGATCTCTCAATGATTGTTTTAACAAGGCCAGATATATGAACAAGAAATACAATTTAGATTATTTTTGTTGGTTGAAAGAAGGAAACTACACATTGGGAAATGGAGTCAAAATAAATATCTATCAATCACAATGTTGTTTGCATGGAAATTTCTAACAAAGGAAAGGTAGCAATTTAGTCACAGTCAAAATTCTTTGGTATAGTTAAATAGAAGAAATAAGTTACAGTTCATCAACATGGGAATCTAAAAAGGATGAATCCAATGTTAACTTTAGTGGAAAAGGTTCTGTGAATATCTGAAGTCCATAGACATAGCATATATGTATGAATTTTGCACTATCAAACACTTATTTCATACGTGAAAGAAAACATTATGGAAGTAATTAGAGGAAATAGGTTCACATGAGAAAGGGAAAAAAAATATTGTAACATAAACAACACAGGAATATTTGCAAAAATACCAGCTTTGGCTCTGTAATTTTATTAAACATAGGTCTCAAATTACAAAGCTCAATTCTCATGGGTTCCAACCCTTTTTTCATTACAATCACTAGTTATTATACAAATTGCCCCATGACCTAAAATAACAAACTGCTAAAAATAGGCATAACCTCCTTTACATCTGTCATCTACACTTATTAACGTCTAACTGATTTTGAAAAGTAAACTAAATTCCTAGCTAGCTAATTCTTCAGAAATAACTCTTCCATGATATTCAAAACATCTTCAAGCATGGAACACATATCTGGAACTTCCATATTTATCGACTACTTTCCACTGATCCACATAAGGAAAGTCCAGGGTGGAAATTTCCTTTGCTAGTACACGTAGCTCCACGTGATGAATAGTCTGGAAAATGTGCACACGTGGCGTTGAAAGAAAAAACCATCTCAAAATCATCTACCAACTTGTACACGATTTTTTTGCCTGATAATGACTATTGCATGTTTGCAAATTTAGCATGGTCTGACCTGCATTCAATTAACTTGTCTTGAAATTCCTTCGGTGACATCATGTCACCTTTCTCTTCCCAAAAGAAAGGGAATCCCTTATTAAGCAAAGGATCAAACATATCCCTGAACAACTTCACTTGATGTGCCATGAAATCTATCTTAGCTTGAACTCTGTCTGAATGCTGATGTTTTTTGACAACCTTTCTAGCCCAAGTTATAATAGATATTCTATCTTTAATATTGGTTTTCTTCAATTCCTCCTCTGTTGACCCATTCAAAAAATCTATGGTGTTTTTGGAATAATCTATGGGTTTTTTATTCATTCTTTCATTTATTGATGTCATGCTTCACTTAGCTGATTGAATCACCATTTCTTTGTCTAAAATATGGTTGAGGGAGGGCCTCGATTTAGTTTCTTTTGATATGAGTGCATCCCAAATTATTTGTTTAGCTCCTTGTACTAGCAACTTCCCTGTAAACCTGTTTTGTTATCTTGTCATTTTAATTCTGCAATTCCTGGCACTCTTCTTCCCAATATTTTCTTTGTTGTTCTCTCTTTAAAGCTAAATTCTCCAAATTTTTGTTTTTGTTCCTTAGCCCCACAATCTATAACTCCTTCATACTAACTTGTGACATTTCCTGTACTATATATTGTTCACCGGATTCTACAGGAGGGGGAATTATTCTAATTTCAAGCTCTTTATCTTTTTCCTGCAGCTTCTTTTCCAGTTCTTCATATTTTCTCTTGATATCCTTTTTACTTTAAACTAGAAGAGACATGTCTCTTCCCCATTAATTTTCCTTTTTTTTGTGAATTTCATCAGTTTTTCTTTGCAATTAGTTAACTCACCATTCAAATTTTCTTTTTCCTTTTCAAACTCTGTTAGATCAGAATCTTGTATCAACTAAGTGGATGGGATCTTTAGCTTCTTCTTCAATAATTGAATGGTGCTCTCTTTTTCACTCAACAATTTATGTGTTGTAGTAACCCCTTTGTCTGCTTGACTGTTAGCAACTAACAAGTTTGTTTGTAACTTTTTGGTTTGTTGTTGGTGGGCCTTATACCTTCTCCTGCTTGAGCTGATTTTCAATATTTCTTTTACTATACTTCAATCTAGATACTTTTAATGTTTCCTTTAACCGATCAATGTATATAAAATCCCCATTTTGTTTGTGCAAGTGGATCATGTTGGGAATTGGGATATTCTCCAAGCTCATTTTCATTACAACAAATTTACTCTTAGTTCCTATCGCCAAATTCAATGTGTTCTGAGTGTGATCCCTAACAGTCACTAGGGATACATCCTTACAAGAAATTTTCCTCACCTATGCATACAATTTCAGGGCTTCATCTGAAGCCACCTCCTTATCATATTTATATTTATCAAATAATTCTGATCTATTCTTTAATTGGCAGGTGGAATCAGCGGGTGTTTCAGCAAAACCATATTCTTTAACCTCAAATGGAGGTCCTTTCACCTTCATTTGCTCCTCCTTTTTACCCTTGACCTCTGTTATTTGCACAAGTTGTCATTTTTTTCAACCTTTTGATTCTTTGGTGTTCGTGTTGTATCTTCCTCCTTAGTTTCCATGGAATTAGAGAAGTCTCTTTTATTTGTTGTCCCAAAGCAGCTGGCTATTGGTGTAATTCTTTCTGCTGCTGAAACCAAGATTAAAGTGCCAAGTTGTAATGAGCTAACTTCCTTTACTGAGGAAGTGGAATCTTCTTGCATATTGACATCCCCCTGGGTCTCATTACAGTAGTCTAGCCAGTTTGCAATCTCAGATAGACCTACAACCTCAAAATGCTCAAAGCACTGATTCTTATTGTCTCTTGGTAGAAATGATATGATGGGGATCATAGTTTATGGCAACGTCTATTTAAAACGCCATTTTTCTCAACAAGATTTCTATCATAGGTAAAGAATACATGTTATTAATGATGAATGGACCTACAACCCATGGGAAATTGATCTCTGAAGACTTCTTGAAGTTAAGAAAATTTCATTTTCCTCTATCAGCTTCTGTCTTATTAACTCCAAGGAAAGCACTCTAACAGTAAAAAATTTAGGAAAACTATAGGGCTGATGAACACACCCATATAATTAATCACTGTACCTTGGTCAAAGAGAAACCAATCTCCTATTCTCTTTTTAGGAGATAATTGTAGTATTTTGCTTCATCTATGGCAAGCCCCTAGGCAATTTCTTCTAGAAAAATGCATTGTAAACTTATGACATGAGGAAATTCATGTATTTGATGTAATCCCTATTCATCTCATCTGTAAGTACCATTTTAGGGAGTTGCAAGTTTTCTTCATTCAATGATAGGAACATTTTAAGCAAATACACTTGGAACCTGAAGCATCTCATTTTGTGGAAGTCAACTAACCAATAATGAATATTTTTAGTTAGAAACTCATCAAATTTAAGGTAGGATGATTGGACTGACTGACCTGATTGTTTTGCCTCAATATGGTGAGTGCTAAGGGTAAATAACAGGCTCATTAAAGGTTATGTGACATATTTATCTATATCTAACCCTAAAAATTGAATTATGAAGGTTATAACAGATTGTGTTTCTTCATTGAATAAGTTAGAATCAACATGGAAGGGTCAAGATATCAGGCTTGAAACAAGTCTTGAATAAAGTATGTTTTCTCTCAAGGGTGGACTCTTTAAAATATTGGATTATGATTTCTTCATTAAACTCTTTGAAAAATTCAGTGAACTTGACAAGAACAGAGAAATTTTTTCTGATAACAAGAGGGTTGATTGGACATAGGATTTTAGACTTGGTTGCATCCATAATTACCCTCTGAGAAGAGGAGTAATTACAAGTGCACCAGTCGACAAACTCAGGAACGTTTAGGGTTTGATCTGTGGAAAAATAATGAAAATGTGAGCTGAAAACACTATGAACCTCTGTCCCCTAGTCATTGAGGAGCTTTAATTTATTTTTAGCAGCATCTATTGGACCATTCAACAATATAGTGTCAAAAATATCTGAGTCTTTATCTTCAAAATCTCTTCAATCCTTTGATATTCCAAGTTTTGGGATTCTACCTCTTCTACCTTAGCCATTTTAAATACTTGCTTAGTGAGGATAAGTAGCCTACCTGGTTTGTTGACAAGTTGTCCAAGTATTTTTTTTGAGCTGGCCACTTTTGCACAGTCTTGGGATTTTTCTTTCCAATGCACAAATAAAAAATGACGTAAATCCACGTGCACATACTTTTATATTATTTTTACTTTTATATCAATCCTGCATCTTTTTCAGCAGAAACATTTCCCCTTTGTCAATTCTATCCCTTCATCTTGAGTGGTTGATCCTTCTCCTTCTTTAAACCGCCTGTCCTTATTCTCTGATATGATGCCTTCCCTATTCTCCTTTCAACATCAAGATGTGGATTCAATTATGACCATATATCTATCCTTTGATTGATCTTCACCTTCAATTATTTTATTTCCTACCCAATTCCACTAATCTTCCTTTCAACTTTTAGTAAGCATGTTCTATCAGTAGAATTGTTTCAAGTTGTAGATTTTTTTCAGATTGAATTTGCACCCTACCACATTCTGTTGAGACCCAAGATTTTATTCATCTATGCACTTTTCAAATGTGGAATTAATGTTGACCGTTGATCTGGACTAGGATTTGATCTGAGCCATCGAAACATGAGTCCCCTACCTGATTCCACTGATTTACAACTTAAATTACCCTGCGCTTGTTCACACAGTGGAATCCATTCGATTCATGGATCAAAGACCTCTTTAAATCTCTGTCGTTCAATATTGATGGGCCTACAATATTCAACAAATCTCAAAATTTTATTTTTCCATGCATGTTCTTGTAGTGGAATTGATATCCATAGTAGATCTCTTTCATCCTCCAATCTCCACTGTTGAAAGGTGAAGGATCTACACAATTCTGCTGATTTTGAAATTTTGTTTCCTTGTGCATGTTTAACCAGCAGATATCTTGACGACAGTAGATTTAAAACATATGATGATCTGATGGTTGATTTTATCTGAAAGTTAACACCATTCTGCAAGTAAAAAAATTTATTTAAACCGTGCATCTCACCTCTACATATTTACCTATAGCCATCGATCTCCCCTGCTGTAGATCTACATCATTAATCCTCACCGCAGCATAACACTAAGCAGATTTCTCACATGCAGTTTATCTCCAAGGTCGCGCTTAGGAATTTTTTCACATTTTTCATTTCAAACCTAAGAATAAATCCTTCAAAACATTAAAAACCCCTTTTGGACACATCTAGGTCATAAAATACAACAAAAAAAAATTGAATTCACATTTCATTTCCTCTGGTCCAACCCCTTCCAACTTCTTAGCCCAAAAATAGTGCTAACAGTACCCATGATATTCATTCATATGGAACAAGTTTGTGTATGGGATAATGTTCCTTGACCCTTCCACCTAAAAATTACTTTAGAAAGAGAATGATCCAATGGTCACTCAAATAAATTACAAGAATTTTTGAAAGGGTCCATGCTTCTCCTCTTCTATCATAAAATTACATGCTTATTGAGAAATGAGGTCACTCCACCTCGTCCTAATCATTCCAACCATACAAGTGTGAGAAAGGGCTAATCCTCCATTTCCCCCTTACTTGAAATTCATAAGCGGGAAAAATGGCCAATGTAAAAACTGGAATATAGTAAGAAAGGGTGAATTTTGTTGCTTCCCCTCCCATGTTATAAAGGAAAAACTATGCTACTCATTTGAATGGAACAAGGGTGGTGTTGTGCTTAAATCCTCCTATAGTCGCATCGAAGTTTACCTAAACATAGAAAACTAGCATTGTCCCCCTTTACACTTAGAAAATGTTTGTGCAGTGTAAACTACTATGTCATGTAACACGTTGCACTACTAGCACCGCACCACAGGAACTAAGCCATGGGATCATGAATGGAGAACCATTTTAAATCACAACAATAAAATAGCATGGTGCACAACACACTTGTTAGAGCATCATACTAAAAAATAAAATCATACAATATCACCATGGATAATGCCCCGAAACACGCCGTGATCATATCATATCGACCCATTATATGCCGTAATGCATAAAAATGTCACATAAATTCCTTGCACTGCATAGCATTTTGGGTGTAGAGTCATGATAATCAATTTCTTTTATATATTTTGCATTATAACCCTAACACCACATCGCAAACCTTTCATTTAAATTCCCATGCTACTCATTCTAATTGAACGATGTTGGGAAAGGACTAGTGCTCTTTACAAACTTAGATCACTACAAATATTGTACAACCAATCTTAAATACCAAAATATAAAATTGGAAAGATTAAAATAATTTAATAATGAGACATTAAGACCTTACTAATGCGGAAGCGTAATAAATTAAAGGTTTAAAAGCTTTATTACAACTTAATTTTAATTGAATAGTTTGATGGTAATTAACATACCTGACGGTTTATTCCACCATACCCATATTCACCTCCTAATACCAATATTATCAAGTCAATTCTTACATTTCTTAAATCTACATAATAAGTCGGTAGTGTTAAATGGATCATAACAAAACACTCTTGATATGTATGCCCCAACATCAGAATCCTAACTTCCTCGACTTCATACCTGACAACAAAAACAATGGAACTTTCAACTTACGGATCCCTAAGTCAACACATAGGAAGTCAACACTCGACATGGTAAAATAAAACATAACTATAGCACCCCCTATGTGTCAATTACAACATTGGATGGAAGATGGAAATGAATCCACAACTTCACAATAAGACTTGGATTCCACCGTTAGAATCACCACCTTGGAATCAGAAGTTTGACTATAAACATACACATTGAATATTAACACCCTATGACTCGGACTTCAGAATTCAGACATTAGAACATGTCCACAAAATATACTATGTGATCCTGATTCTTTCGAGTAGGTTAAACTACATCATCAAACCTTAAGGAAATGTTGGAAAACATATTTTTAGAGTCTGTAATGTCCTAAAAAATTAGAGGACAAGTTTTAGGAACCTTTCTAGCTTACTACAGTGAACAACACATAACAAAACTTGTGTTTTGGTGAAAAACGATTAAGGAAAACATGTCCATAGGATGAACTTGCCATCTACAAGCTTCCAATCGTCCCAAAACACAACCATACTTAAGGACTACTTAAGTAATCTTGAGACCAACAACTTATAAATATTTAACTTCTTAGCTTATAAAAATATATGAGACTTCAAATAGATTGTATTCTCAAACATCAATCCATTAGACCTAATAAACATAAGTACAACCATGCATTTCATTCTGAAACATTAATATTGATATTTAAACATATGCAACAATTTTTTCCACATGGTAGCTCGTAGTCATTTGCATAATTATATTGATCAACTCGAGGGTTTACTCCATGGGTTTTATAAACACTATTCAATACCAGAAGAAATACATAGATGTTGTTAAATACCATCTAAGCATCACCCTGTTACTGATTATAAACACTATATATTACGTTACCGATCTCAAAGATGTAATGTTTCTTTTTGCACATGGTATCATAATATAAGACAACTTGTTTCTTACTTATGTCCCCATTAATTATGTTCTTTGTTATAGCAATATTTATGTGTGTTGTTATGTTGTGATACTCGTAACCTTATTACAACACTCACTCAAATTACCCTGCCTCCCAAAAATTACCAGATCAAGAGAAAGGGCTAGTTGCTCACTCAAACTACAATAGTTTGAGAAAGGGCCCATGCCTCTTATTCTCCTGAAATCCTTAGGGACTTTCCATGCTACTCATTCTAATGGAACGAGTGTAGGAAAGGGTTACTTTCTCCTTTTCCTCCTCTATCATAAAATTTCTTTCTCTTTAGAATATCAGGCCACTCCACATCCTCCTAATCACTTTAACCGTAAAAGGATCAGAAAGGGCGAGTGCTCCTTATCCTCCGTACTCAAATTTTGGAAGTGGGACTAAGGGCTAGTTATCTTTCGTCTCCTTAGTCACATTTTGAAAGTGGAATAAATGGTTAGTGTAAATACTAGAATAGACTAAGAAAGGGCCAATTTTATTGTTTCCCCTCATATTAGTCTAAGTGTTATAATTCTAAATCCTTGATGGTAGAAAGAATTATATAAACAAGCTAAGAATATAACCACACAATTAACCTCATTCAGAATTGCAGAGAATTATCATGAGGAGAGAAGAGGAGGAATAATGCACACACATTAAGGAATGATCAATAAATGAGAATTGATATTGTTACATTGGTAATACATCCTTGTAAAGGATAATTGAGTTGATGGAAGACAACTAATTGCTAGCTCATAAATTAGACTTACCAAATATGATAAATTCCCATAGGTGGATAAAGCACTTTCTTAATCTATCAAGGACCTCACGAATTAGCTAAAGCATGAGTGAGTGATGATAAGTTATGGAAATACTTTCTAATCCAATAATATGGAGAGAAAATAATGGAGGATGGGTTTGCAACAAAGGATAACAGTTTCCTAGTTGAATAACTTTACCTTATCCATAGAAAGGATGGAATAAAGTAGAATAAATAGAATCTATAGGAAGGCGTAGTTACTTATGCTGGAAGTCAATAGAGTGGACAAGATCTAACCAAAATCAGGATAAAATAACTTCTAGGGTATATATGTAAAGTGTTGACCATCTAGTGCAAGTCGATGCCAACTATCTAGGCTAGTAGGAAGGAAATTAATCAAATAATGATTAAATATTTTATCCTAAGTATTAAGTGGGTTTATTATATTCCCACACCCCCGTTTAAGTCTGAATTTATGATGATATCTATGAAATAATCAGAAATGTAGACTTATATGGGTCCCAACAACAAGGTTATGGTCACCCTTTAATACTTATTATGTCCAAATAACTAAGGAAAGAGGAAAAACCAAATGGGGAAAATCCCCCCTCAAGAAATGACACGAAAGGAAAACCAAAAATATTTAACTGTTTCTGATGTTATTTCAAACTAAATGCTGATGTATAGAGGAATATTCTTCTTAGGAAGAAGAGAAATCTGCTTGCCTGAATCAAGAATAACTACAGGATGGAAACTGGGACTGTGTAGAACAACTGAGATCCAATGATGTGTAAGCAAGACTAAAAGATCTCGAGAGTTGTAATAGGATCCAAGATGATGTAATGAATTTAAATTTGAACCAATAGAGATGAAATCAACTCTATATAGGTGAATTAAGTCTCCAATAGAATGCATAAGGTCTCCAACTTCATTTACACTAAGAGGATGTGTGCAAGTGATCATGTAGGAACAGAAAGAAGGACTAGTATCAGAGAGTGCGAATGCGAAGACTTGATGGGTTGATATAGATTCTAAATAATCCAAGAGAACACATATTATCACATTAGTGGAGTCATGGGAATAAAATGGTAAACAATCCTCTCTGGTAGAAGTATGTAAGGAGGAAGGAAGGAGATGCTCAAAAATTCATGGAGGCTCTGAGTATTGATGCCAAGAACAAAGCAGGAGATGCAAACGTGCATGAGATCAAGTATGGTGAGTCATATGAAACAAATAAGGCTTGATATATCATATCAAACATCTTGAAAGACACTAAGTTTTTCACCATAAAAGAGAGAGGTGTGCATAAGATGTGAAATATCTGGCATATAGATCTCATAAGCATGATAGAATACATAGAGAACACTGAATGTGTGAGTGAATCATCATTAATAGAAATAAAATATCCATTAGTCACTTATTTTTCATCATAAGAAGATGAATCATGATCTTCAACTTCAACAGATCATAAAAACATGGCTCTTAAAAATTTCCTTCTTTATAGAAGGAGGAAGCATTTGAATCAAAGAGAATAGTAGCAACAGGAACTGTATGAGAGACTTCATCATCATGAATAACTTATTTAGAGAATGTATAGGCTGAGACACATTGAGATAGAGAACATGAGGAGATGTTGGATTCTCTCCATGCTTCATCTTCTTCTTCCTGGACACCAAAATATTTGTCAAATTTTTTCCAAAGCTCAAATTGATATTCAACGAAATCTATGAGATGATGTATCTCTGCAGACATTGCCAAACACATAATTCCATAATCTTTATCACAACCATTTAGCTAATAAATATTATCTTCATAAGACTCTGTCCCTCTCAATGCACCAATGGAGACATCAAATAGACATTGTCACTTCAAATACGTGCTCATCTTTGGATTCCAATCAACATACTTGAAAGGAGATAGTAGAGGAACTCTTGAATCCATATAGAAGTTGTTACAGCTGCAAATAAACCTGCAAGTATGAAAAGGATAATTAATTGAAGAGCTCACAAAGATATTATACCATGTTGTAGATTCGATATCATAAGATTTGATACCATGTTATAATTATAAATCCTTTATGTTAGCAAGAACTCTATAAACAATCTAAGAATCTAAGCACACAATTAACCTCACTTGGAATTGCAAAGAATTAGAATAAGGAGAGACGAAGAGGAATAATGCACACACATTAAGGAATGATCAATAATGATAACTGATATTATTACATTGGTAATACATCCTTATAAAGGAGAATTGTGTTAATGGAAGACAACTCATTGCTAGATCATAAATAAAACTTACCAAAGATGATAAACCCCCATATGTGGACAAAGATCTTTCCTAATCTATCAAGGACCTCACAAATTAGCTAAATCATGAGTTAGTGATGATAAGTGATGGGAATTATTGATAATCTTGGAATATGGAGAGAAAATGATGGAGTATGGTTTGGAAACAAAGGATATCAGTTTCCTAGTTCACTAGCTTTACCTTATCCACATAAAATATGGAATAAAAAAGAATAAAGACAAAATATACACGAAGGCATGGTTACTAATTCTGGAAGTCAATAAAGTGGACAAGATCAAACCAGAATCAGGATAAAAGCACTCTTATGGTATATATAGAAAATGTTGACCATGTGGTGCAAGTGGATTCCTGATCCAGGAGGATATTGGTGGCCACCCACCTATTCCACTTGGACCCCCACCATTATTTCTTTCAGTTTTCCAGTTTCCTTAATTGTAGCACAATTTACTATTTTTGGCAGTTTTCAGGTCCTAAACTTCCAGAGCCATTTTGAGGCCCTAAACAACATTTTTTCGGCATCGAATGGTCAAGAAAATATGAGTCCGTTTCAGACTCAATATTTTTTGATTGTGGATGTAGTCCTTAAATAGATATTTCTAACGATGTATCATGCACATCAAATGGAGGTAGTATGCTAAAGTTACGACCACAAGAAATTGATATACCAAGTTACCCAACGGGGCCCACATTTTGGCATTTCACCTCCTAGGGTTAGGTTTTTGAATGTGTAGGGTTTCCATTGTTTCTCAATAATATATAGGCCTTCGTGCCTCATTGTAATGCAGAGTTTAGAGGAATGTAGCCACCACATCCCTTCTCAGAGATAAGCTACCAGCACTCTAGCTAGTTTATTTTCATTTTGTATGTAAATAAGTTTCAGTTATTGATTAATGAAATGAAGTGTTATTTCTTATGCATATTTGTTTCTATGGTTATTTGTGTATTCTGTTGCATTCCAGCATAAATCCGGATCAGTGGTATCAAAGCAATCTGCTCTTTCTTGATCCTTCTTTGCATGTCCCCAACGAGGGTGGGGTATAAAGAGTTAGGGCTCGATCTGGTTGAACCTTTGCAAGATCAAACTTGCAAATCTCGATAGCCACCCATGGGGGATGAAAAGAAAGAGGAGGGTGTAGAAGATCCTATCAAAATTTTGCTCGAGGAGGCCCTTGAAAAACAAAGGAACGCAATGATGGATAAATTTTCCTAGATCCTTCAATGACTTCCCACTGGCGGCGCATCTGCATCTAGCAGCCACTCTGGAGGCACAACCCCTTTTAAGTTAAAAGTAAACTTCAACATTCCCATATTTGATGGACAAATAGATGCAGATGCTGTAGATAGATGGTTGAATCTATTAGAAGGATATTTCTCGGTTCATGACTTTTTCGACTGGGAAAATATTACTTTTTCTCTACTCAAATTCGCCCCCCATGTCAAGGACTGGTGGGAAACCTACTATGAGAGAAAGGAGGAGGAGGAACCCTATCTGTTCTCAACCATACCCACTTGGAATTCTTTCTGAGATGCCATAAAAGGACAATATTATCCGGTGGGGAGCTATGAGAATAAGTACATACAATGGACTATGCTGCGACATCAAAGAGATGAAAATGTGCATGAGCTGACGAATCTGTTCCATACCCTACGCACCAAGTTGGGTATCAAAGATTCAGAGAAACATTTGGTGCTGAAGTAATGCAGTTGTCTGCAAAGGTACATTCAGGAGGAAATGGAGCTCCTTGACATCTCTTCACTTGGTATGGAATACTAGTATGCTGCCAAAATTAAGCAAAAATTCAAACAGAAAAAGCGAGACTTTGGATCTGCGAATCAGAAGCAAGGGAAAGGTACCCCCAAACCGCAGAACCAAGGAATGGTGACTCAAGAAAACTTACCAAAGCCATAAGAAAAGAGAAACACTGCAAAGCCGAAGAAGGAAGCGGGAAAGTGGTGCAAGTTCCATAAGAGCCCCACTCACAACACAAGTGAGTGTCAGGACAAGCAGTCACTGGTGCCCGAGATAAAGGCTTCTGAATCAGATGCATATTCTAACACTGAATTAGAACCCAAGAAGGGGAATGACAGAGGGAAGAAGATTATCGATGCATATCCCAATGCCATCGTTGCTACCACGAAGATCCAAAAGGAAGAACCAGAATATTCAGAGGAGGAGGAGCGTGTTTTCCACTCCCAGATGCAGGAAAAGGGTTCCCCGCTATAGTTCATTGTCGACAGTGGGAGCTAAAAGAACCTGATTTCAGCAGAGGTCATGAAGTGGTTTGGTTTGGCGACCATAGTACACCCGCAGTCATACACCATCGGGTGGCTTCACCAAGGATGGGATCTCCGCGTCAGCCAGTATTGTCGCCTTCCCTACAGCATCAATCCCTTCACCGATGAGGTATTATGTGATATTGATCCTCTTGATGTTTGTGATCTATTATTAGGTAAACCATACTTATGGAAGTGATATGCTGTGTATGAGTCCCGACCTCACGCTGTTATTATTACGTTGGGAAATAATTTGTACAGGATACCAGAGGTACCACCTCCTGCTGCTATCTCTTTGGGTACTGCAAAACAATGCAGTAAGCTCTTTTCCAAAACCAAGAAGTTTGTTTTCTTGATGATCCGCCCTCAAGGAAAGAACAAGATCGTGGCCATGACCTCTAGATAGGCCCCCTCCGCACGACAACAACAAATTGACAAGGTCGTGGAGGAGTACCAGGACATATTCACCTCACCCACTGGGGTGCCTCTCCATTGTCAATTCAAGCACCCCATTGATCTGACCCCAGGTGCACCACTTCCCAATGGACCAATCTATCTACGCTCTATTCTAGAGAATGATGAAATCAAGAGGTAAATTTAGGAGCTGTTGCAAAATGGTTACATCCAGCCAAGCTCATTTCCCTGTGGGAACCCGATCGTGTTGGTATGGAAGAAGGATGGGACTTGGAGACTCTGTATTAACTATCGGGCACTGAACAAGATCACTGTTTGGAATAGGTACCTGATCCCACGGATTTATGACCTGCTGGACCAGCTTAAAGGGGTGAAATATTTTAGCAAGATCAACTTAAAGTCTGGGTATCACCAGGTACCGATCGAACCAACCGATGTGTGGAACACTACCTTCAAAGCCAAGGTGGGCCTTTTTGAATGGTTGGTCATGCCTTTCGGGCTGATGAATGCTCCTGCAACCTTCATGAGACTTATGGATGACATCTTGTGGCCATTCACCAACTCATTTGTAGTAGTGTACTTGGATGACATCCTGATATTTAGCCAGACTTGGGAAGAGCACCTCCACCACATCCGACAGGTCCTCCAAACACTGCGACAGCACAAGTTGTGTGCCAATTTGGACAAGTGCCCTTTTGGCATGACCTAGGTTCAATATCTTGGATACATTATTGATGAGTGTGGGGTACATGTGGATCCAACCAAGATCCAAGTCATTCGGTATTAGCTAGCACCAACTACTCTAACAGAGTTTCGCAGCTTTCTGGGCCTTACTAATTTCTGCCGCAGGTTCATGTTGGGATTCTCTCATATCACTTGGCCCTTGAGTGAAGTCACCAAGGGAGGAGCGAAAGAAAAATTATTTTGGTCGGGAACTCAACAGAAGACGTTTGCAGAATTGAAACATCACCTCTACTATTCCCCAGTGCTCACATTACCAAACTTGCAACAACGATTTGAGATCGAGATAGATGCCTCTGATTATGCTATTGGGGCAGTCCTTACTCAACAAGGGAATCCATTTGCTTATCATAGTGAGACACTATCCAACACAGTCCCCAAATATCCCACTTATGACAAAGAGATGTATTCCATTGTACAGGCTTGCCGACAATGGAAGCATTACATTTTTGGGAAGGAAACGATCATCCACACAGACCACCGACCCCTGCAGTTCATACAAACACAAGGGAAGTTACAAAATGATCACCATCAAAAGTGGTCCACATATCTACAACATTTTCATTTGAACATCAAGTACAAGAAGGGAAGCACCAATAATGTTGTGCACTGCCTCGTTCGACCACCGATCATGGCAATAACCACCATGCTCAACTCTTGTGGGCATGGGACTTCTGATTGGCCGCTTCTCTACAAGAGCGATCCAAAATTCAACCACACATACCAAACACTCTTGGAGGGAAACCAAGTTCCACAATTTCACCTCCAGGATGTACTACTATGTTACATGCGACACCTTTGTGTTCCTTCAAGCAAGCATGGCAAGATGATTTGGGAAGCGCACTACAATCAGGTCGCTAGGCATTTCGAGGTCAAGCAAATAGTAGCAATACTACAGAAGTATTTCTATTGGCCAAACCTTCGATAGGACGTTAGGAAGTACATCCAATCCTGCATTGCCTGTGCCAATTCCAAACCATCTATCAAGAAGCAAGGCCTCATACTCCATTTCCTACCCCTACTCGAGCTTGGGAATCCATCTCCATGGATTACATGTTGGGCCTTCCTTCTACTAAGCACGACAATGACTGTGTGTTTGTGGTCGTTGACAGATTCTCAAAGATGGCCATAATGGTGGCCTGCAAGAATAATATCACAGCATAAGCCACTGCTAAAATCTTCTTTGAATGAGTGTGGGTACACTTTGGGATCCCACAATCTATAATATCAGATCAGGACATCAGATTCCTTAGTACATTCTGGTCTATCCTATGGTCAGTGCTAGACACCAAGCTCGCTAAGTCCATAGATTTCCATCCCCATACTGATGGCTAGACAGAGGTCATCAATAGGATGATCATACACATTTTGCGCATGTACAACTCAAAGCATCCACGCACATGAGATGAGAACCTCCCCTATGTAAAACATAGCTATAACCGGTCCCTCCATAGCTCAACCAACCACGGCCCCTTTTAGGTGGGCTTGGGATTCCAACCACTATCTCCCATTGACGTAGCCATGCCATTTGTAGCTACTTAGGCTGATTCAGCTCATATCCAGTCTGAAGTTTCCAAGGCGAATAGCTTCATTAAGTGCATTCAACACATTCGCCAATAGGTTCATGACATATTGGACGACAAAGTGTGGCTACATTTACAGAAGGAGCGCCTCACTGGACCCCACCGCAAGCTTTGCCCACTGCTATATGGGCCATACACCATCACTAAGGCTGTGGGGACAATTCCTTCAAGATCAGTATTCCACCATTCCTTCGTCTGTACCCAATGTTCAATGTGGACCGCCTTCGACCCTACTTTCAACCTCTACTGGACAGATCAGACATGGAAAAACAACTCACACCAATAGAGTTAAACCTTGACTCCATGGAACAAGCCACAACTGATCGGATTATGGACACACAGATAAGAACACCCCTCCAGCAGAAGATCCAGCTATATCGAGTTGTCAAAGCGGGCCAACTCCTTCACCAGGGATGTACCAAGTTACCCAGTGGGGCCCACATTCTGGCGTTTCACCTCCTAGGGTTAGGTTTTTGGATGTGTAGGGTTTCCATTGTTTCTCAATAATATATAGGCCTTCGCGCCTCATTGTAACATAGAGTTCATAGGCATGTAGCCGCCACATCTCTTCTCAGAGATAAGCTACCAGCACTCTAGCTAGTTTATTTCCATTCGATATGTAAACAAGTTTCAGTTATTGATTAATGAAATGAAGTGTTATTTCCACTGCATATTTGTTTCTATGGTTATTTGTGTATTCTATTGCATTCCTGCATAAATCCGATTCAATGCCAACTATCTAGGGTAGTAGGTAGGAAATTAATCAAATAATGATTAAATATTTTATCCTAAGTATTAAGTGGGTTTATTATATTCTCACACCCCCTTTAAGTCTCAATTTATGATGATATATATGAAATAATCAGAAATATAGACTTATATAGGGCCCAACAACAAGGTTATAGTCACCCGTTAATAATTATTATGTCCAAAGAACTGTGGAAAGAGGAAAAACCTTAAGGGGAAAATCCTACCTCAAGAAAGGACATGAAAAGAAAACCAAAAATAATGAACTACTTTTGATGCTGATCCAAACTAAATGCCAATGGCTCAAGGAATCTTCTTCTTAGGAAGAATAGAAATCCGCTCACTTGTATCAAGAAAAACTACATGATGGAAACTGGGACCATGTAGAACAACTAATATCCAATGATGTGTAAGAAAGGCTTAAATCTCTTGAGAGTTGTAATTGGATCCAATATTATGTAATGAATTAAAATTCGAACCAATAGAGATGAAATAAGCTCTATATAGGTGAAATAAGTGTCCACGTGAACACATAAGGTCTCCAACTTCATTTAAATTGATAGGATTTGTGCAAGTGATCATGTAGGAACATAGAGAAGGATTGTGATCAGAGAGTGGGAATGCAAAGATTCCAGGGGTTTATCTAGCTTCCAAATAATCCAAGAGAATGCATATTAGCACATTAGCAGATTCATGGGAATACACTAGTAAAAACTCCTCTGTTGTAGAAGTATGGAAGTAGGAAGGAAGGATATATTCAAAATATTCAAGGAGGCTCTGAGTATTGATGCCAAGAGCAAAGGACAAGATTCAGAAGCACATTAGATTTACTATGGTGAGTCATATGACACAAATAAGGATTGATATAACCTAGAAAACATATTGAAATATACTAAGTTGCGCATTATAAAAGAGAGATGTATGCACAAGATGTGAAATATATGGCATATATATCTCATAATGTATGATAGAAGACATAGATAACACTGAATGTGTGAGTGAATCGTCATCAACATCAATATTAGCTCCATTAGTCACTGAATGTGTGAATGAATCATCATCAATATCAGAAGAAGATGAATCATGATATTCAACTTCAAGAGATACAGAAAAAGACGGCTCTTCAAAATTTGCATCTTTATAGAAGGACAAAGCATTTGAATAAAAAAGAATAGTAGCAATTGGAACTGTATGAGAAACTTCTTCATCATGAATAACCTCTTCAAAGAATGTAGATTCCAATACATGTTGAGAGAGATAACATGAGGATAGGTTGGGTTCCCTCCATGCTTCAGCTTTCTCTTCCCGCACACCAAAATCTTTTTCCAAATCTCAAATGAATATTCAACATAATATATGAGATGATGTATTTCTAGACACATAATTCCATAAGCTCTATCACAATCATTTAGCCAATAAATATTATCTTCATAAGACTTTGGTTTTCTCAATGCACCAATGGAGACATCAAAGAGACATTGAATCTTCAAATATGGGCTCATCTTTGGCTTACAATCAGCGTAGTTGAAAGGCAGTAGTAGAGGGGCTTTTGAATCCATATAGAAGTTGTTACACCTTCACATAAACCTGCAAATTTGAAAAGGAGAATTAAATGATGAGCTCTAAAAGCTGTGATACCATGTTATAGATTTAATATCCTAAGCTATGATACCATGATATAATTTTAAATACTTGATGGTAGCAAGAGTTCTATAAACAAGCTAAGAATCTAAGCACACAATTAACCTCACTGGGAATTGCAGAGAATTAGTATAAGGAGAGAAGAAGAGGAATAATGTGCACACATTAAGGAATGATCAATAAATGATAATTGATATTATTACATTGGTAATACATCCTTGTAAAAGAGAATTGATTTTATGGAAGACAACTCATTGCTAGCTCATAAACCAGACTTACCAAATATTATAAACCCCCATAGGTGGATAAAGAACTTTCCTAATCTATCAAGGACCTCATGAATTAGATAAAGCATGAATGACTAATGATAAGTGATGGAAATACTTTCTAATCCTAGAATACAGAGAGAAAATAATGGAGGATGGGTTGGAAACAAAGGATAGTAGTTTCCTAGTTGACTAGCTTTACCTTGTCCAAATAAAAGATGGAATAAAGAAGAATAAAGACAGAATATGCAAGAAGGTGCAATTACTAATTATGGCAGTCAATAAAGTGGACAACATCAAACAAGAATAAGGATAAAAGCGCTCTTGGGGTATATATGGCAAGTGTTGACCATGTCGTGCAAGTGGATGCCAACTATCTAGGCTAGTAGGTAGGAAATTAATCAAATAATGATTAAATATTTTATCCTAAGTATTACGTGGGTTTGTTATATTTCCATGCTAAGGGAGTGATTATTATCTACTTATTCGAATGGAACAAGGGTGGTGTTGTGCCTACGACCTCCTATGTCCCATCGTAGTTTAACTCAACATAGGTAACTTGCATGATCTCCCTTTACACATAGAAAAACTTTGTGCAATGAAAATGACCCTGACATGTAACAAGGTGTGCTACTTGGAGCCGTCTACAACCCGTGGGCCATAGGGTCATTATTTGAGAACCATTTTAAAAAAACACTGAAAAACAACGCAACCCTCCATGGAATCCTGAGTGCATATTAATTAAAAATAATATCATATAATATCACCAAGGATATTGCTGCATAAATTCCCCCCAACACATATCCTTTGCATAGAGTTAGCATAATTATTTTCCTTGTATAGTTCCAAATTATAATCCTAACAACACGACATAGAAATTTCATTTGAATTCCCATGCCACTAATTTGAATGTAAAAATTATGGAAAAAGGATAGTGCTCCTTGTCTCTACCTTCCAAAATTTCTTAGAGGCGGAAAAAAGGCTAGTTGCTCACTCTAAGAGTTTGAGAAAGAGGTCATGCCACTAACAATCCAAAAATTTGAACATATAAGGAAGGTCACATGCTAATCATTAGAATGTAACAAGTGTGGGATAGGGATATCTCCCCTCCACTCTTCTTCCCAAAATTACTAGGTCATTGGAAAACAAGGCCACTCCACCACCTTCTCATCACTTTAACCACAAAAAAGTGAGAAAGTAACAATGATCCTTCTCCTTCCTTCCTATTTCACCACAACATAGAAAACTTGAAAGATCACATTTTCACTTGGAATATTTTTATGGAATGTAAAAGGACCTTAGCATTTGGACATTGGGTCATGAATGGTATCCATTTTAAAGAAACGTAGGAAAACAACATAGCGTTGCACTAACTACCAAAAGCACAGTAGTAAAAAGGAAATCATTAACCACTATGGATAATGCCATGAGGCATGAAGCATTCATTTCTTTGTGGTCGATTATAAACCACACATTCCCCGTTGCACAAATCCTGTTTTGTCAAATTTTTACTATGCATGTTTTTCATTTTAGTATCTAGAGAAAATCTCTCCATGACGTGGAATTCTTCATAGTACTATAAACTCGTAATAAGGTGCGTGGATTACATAGAGTAATTATGCACGGGACATTTAGCAACTAAGGTAGAATTTGAAATAACTATGTCTAGACGAGTATTCACGTGGATGATCTCGCCAAGTATAGAAGCATGTTTTCAATATGGAATCTTGGAATCAAACGCGCGAGAGATGATGATTTTGTCTAGTCATGTGGATGGGATTCTAGGGCTACAATGGTAGAGGTATTAGAAATTCTGATGAACAAATTTCATTGTATGAATGTTATGAAATTTTTTTGTTATGAGATTGTCTTTTCATCCCCTGGTATTTCATTTGGTGTGTTAATATTAAATAATACGCTAGCTCAGATTCACAACATATTCATATTCGAGTTTAGGAGAATGTCTCCTTTGAGTCCACGATAGGAGTGGTATTGGTTTAGGAAGATGATGAGTTCTAGGAGCACGTTGTCTACTATCTTAGTCGTGCATTCTAAGGTATTCTCATGTCAAGAAATTGTCTTTGGCGATAGTTTATGTCTTTTAGAGGTTGAGACACTATATCTTGTTGAGGACAACCACAGTGGTTACGGATGTAAATCATTTCCAATATGTTTTATCCTGACGAATAATCGGGAGAAAATCTAATAAATGGATCATCATTATCCAATAGTTTGACCTGGATTTCCAGTTTCCCAAGTCTATAAAGTCCTTAGTGTTCTCGGAATTGATCTTAGAATTCTCGACTTAAGAGACCATAGTGGTAGAAGATGAGTCATTCTCAGAGTATCCGGTGAGACAAAATATATATATATATATATATATATATATATATATATATATATATCAAAATTAGTCTAAAAGTATAGCATATTCTCTTCATTTCCTATTTAAATTCTTAAAATAAATTAAATGAAATCTCATATAACTTTAACATTGGTTATCCAAGAGGTTATTTTCTTGTGTCAAGAAGTATTATATTTTGAAATATTTGTAATTTTATTTAATTGGGAATATTTTTTTGTATGAAACTAAGACAAAAATCTTAAATTGTGTATGTATATGATCCAATTATATTTTCAAATTCTTTGATAGTTTTTAAGATGGATTTATGGAGTTATATTTCAATTGGAATTAAGATTTTAATCAATAATATTATAATATGATTAACATAATGATATGAATATTTTCATTTAAAAACAATTTAACAAAAAACAATCATAATCATAATGATAATATTATAGAAAAAATATTTGAAATTAAATATTGTAATATAAAATGTTTGCATATACAACAATTATATATATCTATAATAATAATAAAATTAATAAAAAATTTATCAGTATAATTCTAATATTATAAAAATATTAATTTAAATTAAATATTTTAATATACAACAATTTTATGTCAGGATAAAATGTTTTTTTTTTTATAGAT
>LPNX010100240.1:380766-414313 GCA_001517045.1 Pseudotsuga menziesii | reverse complement strand
ATTCCCTTGTGTTGATTTAATAACTTTTTGAAAACGCAGTAGAAATAACCCAATCAAACCACTTAATTACATTCTACTAAATAAAGAATTAAACTATAAATACTTAGTTTATTTACTAATATTACCAACTAACTAAGTCTACAAATATTCGAACCCAAGTAGGGTGTTATTAAAATAATTAAATTATAAAGAACAAACTAAGTTACAGAGTTTATGTTCACCCTTTCAAAGAACTGTGAATAAACCTTATCTGTCATTTATTAAATAAAACAAATAAAATATGATAATAACTAACTTATAAATAAATGTCTGTTTATGAACAGAACTGTTTTTAAAATTACAAATAGGTTAAACCTGTAAAAGTAAACTACAGGGTCGAAACCCTAAACAAATACTATTTCACAAATGACAAACATTTAAACTAATAGAAACTATTTACAGTGCATTAAGGACAAATGAAAAAGACAAATATAATGTCTAACTGGAAATTTACTTATCACTGTAGCCCTAATTAAAAACAAATTTAACAAAGTAATAGAACCTATTAAAATAAATTGAAGAATTTATTTAAACAAGGTTTTCCTTCAAGAACAACCCTAGCTCATATACCTGAGCAACAAGTAAAATTTATAAACAATCCATGACTGAGTAGCAGTCTTAATACATTAACAAAAATTCTATTATGAAATACATTAAACAGTAATAATATTTAAAGTTAGACATTACGCAGTCGAAGATTGAAGTAAGAAGGGTCTGCGTTGGGGAGTTGAATATCTCGACGTTTCGAACCCTACTATGGGATCATCATCAGGAGATGATTGAAGCTTATGGTAAGATAAGGAGCCCTGGAAGGTATAAGTACTAATTTCTTTGAAAACCCAAATAGAGATGTCGGCTGTAAGTTTTAGTTGGAGGTGGTTTTGGGTTATTTTTCTTCTTTTTAATAAAGTTTTAGTTAATAATTTGAAAACCTAAAAACTACCTCCGACTAAAACTTACAGCCGACATCTCTATTTGGTTTTTCAAAGAAATTAGTACTTATACCTTCTGGGGCTCCTTATCTTACCATAAGCTTCAAGCACCTCCTGATGATGATCCCAGAGTAGGGTTCGAACCGTTGAAATATTCAACTCCCCAACGTAGCTCCTTCTTACAGTAATAATATTCATTCACAGTCAAATAGGGTAAAAACCCTGAGTACACAGAGTATCAAATAGTAATATTGTAAACCGAATCTGAGCTCAAAGGCAGAACTGTCTTAACAAAACTATTGTATTACATTAACATGCCATAAGGCTGAACATTTAAACCAAATACAACACCCAGCTCATGGTCGGGTTTACCCATTGACTAACGAGGGTTTGAAGACTTGTAAAAAAAACAATAGCAACCTTTAAAAAGAGACTGCACAGCTAAGGACGAATCTAGAAGAGCTTCCAAGCTCAAGGTTTCTCCAATCGAAAACCCTGATACAAGTAGGGAAAGAACCCAAACATTAACCACAGGGCTTACCCGTTCGAAGCCACGGCTTTCAAAGACAGCTGGTATACTCTTCTTCACGATCGATGAATGTAATCTCAAGTCCCTATAAAGATATTTCAATACAAGATGTCAATACACGATACTCTTAAATTAATGTAAATGCTATTGCAAAAGAAACCATGATGTATGTTAAAAACAATACTTAATAAATTACCTGTCATAAGAATGTCAAGCATTTTTGTGGGGAGACTGTCACCAACAACAACACGTGCACACAGTTTTCCAAACCCTACAACGATGGCAAGCACTTTCCAACAGAAAATAAAGTCTTTGCCTCGCACAACAGTGACAGGACATGGAAGGAAAAAAATGGAGTATAGATAGGCCGCAAACCAAGTGCAATGAAACCAACAGACTCTTGCAGAGTATAAACCCATAGGCATGAAGAAATGGCAACAAGACCGAACACCGGAGGCCACAACACACTACACTTAAGCGTTGGAGCAAGATGGAGCAGAGAGAATACTCATGGCGGCCATGAGACTTGCAGACAGTCAAAAGGCCAGCAAGAACTATGGAGAAAGAATAAAAAAGGATTAGGGCTGCACCGATTATACATCTCCAATGCATGGCCAGGAGATGACCACGTGTCTCAGGAAAAATCAAACCATGCGTGGGTCGAGTTCTAAAGTCACCTGCATTACAAATATTTCCAATCATTTAAACAATGATTCTTTTCATACGATGCATAAACTATAATGTATACCTTTGATTATCACGTCGTAAAGTATATATATTTCTTATCATATGGTTTGACAGCTCATCATTGGAATTGGGATAACAATGTTAAGTTAACGTTGACCTAGAAAAAAGGTGTCACCACTTAAACTTTGGTTTATTTCGAAAAACGATCAGGTATAGAATCTTTAAAACTATAGTAAGCTTGTATGCTAGCATTATAATGTTAACTTGCACGTTTATAATCTTTTTAAAAAACCAACAACTTAAGTGGTGACAATTTATAAAATTGGATAGCATAGTAAAGAGTGAAATCATGGATTCTTTACAAGTTCAACTTGGTTTTAGACTTGTTTAGAATCCTTCAAACTAACTATAGACTTTTATGTTTATAAATATAGTAGTTTATACAAGTTTATAACCCTTTTAAAACCAACAAATAGAATGGCAATAAACTATAAAGTTGGCTAGTGTAGTAAAAGAACACATTTATGAATTCTTTTACATAGTTCAAATTGGTCTAGACTTTAATAGACAATAGTTGTTTTCTCAACTTGGCATCTGCTAGTAATTTACCATGTCTATTTATTTGGTAGGATGATTTTATGATTATACAAGATAACTAGTGCTTAGCATAGGATAGAAGGTTGATCATTATGGAAACATCTACCTTTGAAGTTGTTATAGACAGTAACTTAATACAAGAAAAGAATTATAGTTATAATGAAAAATTATATGGAATAATCTTATTCAAGTTCATAATCAATTGGAATAACATGGATTGACTTAGGTTTACGAAGTAAAAGACAAACAGTTGTTCATGTGAAACAACGCAGTTGTTTTACACTAATTACACTCATAATAATAAGAAGTTTTACATGCTGGAAGCTTCCCTACAAAATGAAAGTATCGATCAACTGGATATTCAAGTAAGTGGGGTGATAATGTGTAATAACCAATAGTACAATAAGTATAACGTTGCAATATAGGCATATCAAAGTAGATGTTACTACGCAACTAAGATTACAAGTTTGGAACCACAGTAAGTATCCTTATTGTCGCTACATTTGATAAAGTAAGGAACTCATTTATTTAAACTTCGTTTACAAGAAAAACTAAAGAAAGCAAACTACGTTACCTTACAAAAGTTGCTTGGAAATTTATCAGCTTATCTACTAAGCATGTTTATTTGCAAATAGAAACACTTCTTGATACTTTATGAATTTAAAGCGTTTACTTGTTCGATCATACCTGTAAACCAGTAAGAACCAGTAATCTTTCTGCGTTAGCATAAATGCTAAGTAAGCCCAGGATTCAAAGTTAGATTCCACCTACTTGCCATAAAGAAGACTCATCAATAAACTGAAATAAAACAAAGCGCAAGTAAACCTTATTATGTTACGAAAAGGAAACTGCTTTAGTTATCATAATTTGAGAATATTTAATCCTAATCATTGGACTTTTTCTTTTTCTTCTAACCTTTAGTTGTTAGTAAACCACAGATTTAGCATTTCATGTTATATCAAAATTTTAATTTTTTGTGAAAATTTGGGGTTTTTGCACTATATTTCGATAATGTTGGGTTTCCATTCAATTGGCTAACCAAACAAGATTTGTACATGTCCTTTCCATCGAAATCCACCACTTTTTTGGTATTTATGTTTACATTTTCATCAACGAAATCTAAAATTCCATCCAACTCGTGCCTCCACTCATTTTCCATCGTTTGCAATTCACTATCATTGAGTACCATAGAAGACGAAGATTGGAATATGGATGTGGAATGAACCGGTGGAGAATTATCAACTAATTCATCCACATCTTCAAATGTTGGAACATTGTGATCCTCTATCCATGGTTTAAACCACCAAGAATATTCTGTGTGTCTTTTTGGTTGCATGCCAAGACCTTGTAAAATTCCATGTGCATCGGGCCAATCCTATCTTGAGAGCTTATATAATTTTATTATCGGTGGAAATTGAATCGTATTGTGACAATACATCACCTTCCTCTACTGCTTGTTGATGCAATTTGTTCCAGATACGCATTTGTTTCTTATGAGATTTATTGAAACGAAGCCCTTGGGGATTCGATTCTTCTTCAGCAACTCTATTAAGGGTTCCAATAGCATGAATTAAGTTAGAAAAATCATATTCCCTCTCTACTCCAACCATGCCACCGAATTTGCTAAAGAATTTCTCACATACATCTGACCCAGTCAGGTGCAATGCACATGGTAAGTTAGAGTATTGATCACAAAATAATCTCATCAACAAAACCGCAAAGTGGCAAGAAATTTTCACATCTTGATATGCCTCTCTACTAATGAAATTAATGTTGACATTAGTATTTTCCTGTTCTCTGACCCAACATAGTCATAAGATGAAGAAATGATGGACTCTTGAATAATTTTGCACTCTTTCCCAAAGAGTTAAACTAGGAGACAAAAAAATATCAATATAGTCAACAACGATTGCTAGATAGGTCTCTGTACCCGATGTCCTCTCTGTCCTGCCACCTGTACATCTCATTTCCTTCAAGCACCTTTGGATCTTCCTTGAAGCAATGCATTGTTCTGAACCCCAGTTTTGGCGATCAATCCTCTCTATATCCTCAATTTTAAGCTTATGGTCATCCACTTTAAAATTGTTATAAACCATTCTTACATGGTTAAAACTAATCAACTATTTTCCAACAATCAGATCTCGTCGACCACTAAACAAAGGATTCACTAGATTTTTTCCATTGTGGATGTAATCTTGGTCATGAAGTCCTATTACTTTAAAGCCATCATACAACCCACTTAGCCCCCACCCTTCCCAAGGAATTTGATATCTCATGCCTGTCATTGAGTAATAATCCTTCAGCATAAGCATTCTTCTCCTACTATCCCCATCTAAGGAATGACCAATAATAGGTCCTAAAAAATATTCCACATGTTTCTTCCATAGGTCTTCTACTTTTTCCCATTGTCGATGGACAAAATTTTCATCAAACCTGTTGCACGTTGGATGAACAACCACAACCAAATGAGGAAGCTTCTCATGTAAAGGGTTTGCAATAATAACACATGCATAATGGCCAATCACACAATTCTTGAAGGTGTCTGTAATAATCTCATAGCCTACAGCACCCTCACCAACTATCACCAAGAAATGTGATTGGCACTTATGTTCTTCTTTATTACCACAAAAACCCACCAATGTATCACTTTTTGCTACCCACCTTACATTTTTTTCACAACAGTTTCATCTTCAGCAAGGAATATGGGAATTGGGCCCTCTATACCATGTTTTGCTTTATAGGAAGCATAAAAAAATTTGATTGTCTCAAAAATGTACTCTTGCTCCCCTGGGATATATGTCAATGATTTTCTAACTTGCCTTAAAGTCGTAGATATCAAAGGGCCATCCAGATTCAAGCTAATAAAGCTATGTAATCTAGAAACTCCCCATAACTTAATCATCTCATAAATGGATTGAGTGGATGCACTATACCTTCTACCCGACTTTGAACGAACTAGGTTGTGAAATATATCTTGAACAAATTCCCAAACTATGTCTTTACCTTGTAATTTTCCTTGCTTATGAGCCTCACACACATCCTTGCAAAATCTGAACCCATCCTTCCTTCCTACAGATTCAAACAACTTTTCCCTTAGAGACCTTGTTCTTATACACAGTGTACCAACCTTTGTCCTCTCCCATGAAAGAGATCGCATTTTTAACCTATGTGTAGCATTTGCTTCTCTTGCAACAATTTTGAGTTCAGTTTGAGTCAAATAGTCCAACCTTCTCCCTTTCCATGTATCTCTCCCATGTCTTTTCATGTTGATCCTTGATTCGTGATATAATAGCATTCGAAATTCATCACAATTAGGTATCATCTTACAAAAATTGCATGTCAATGAATCAAAAGGTATTCCTGTTTCAGAAACCCTCTTGCGATGAATATGTCTGTATGTACCATTAATACTGCATTCAATACCATGATAATTTAGTGTTCTCTTGGTATGTTTCTCTATGGCCCACATTTTTCCACCACATTGGTCATCCATTAGAACCTTTGTGTCCAATCTCTCCCCTCTTCTCTCAAGATAGGGATCCCAATACCCCCAACATAATAATATTGAGGGAGGTATTTGTCCTAAAAAAAGATGAAAAAACACATTGGTTAATGATCTACTAACTGCTACTAACAAGTAATAATAAATAAAGTAATGTGCATATTCAAATTCAAATTAAATTAAAACTTGGGTAATTTCCACACCTGAAGTAGAAGGATGTGGACTTGTAGAAGCCCCATGTAATGGTGATGGTAGTGATGGGATCAAGAACTTAGACAAAATTTGTTGGGACTTTTCATTGGTAGGCTTCTTCGGTCTCCCAACTATTCCACTCCTCAACACAACTGTATCATGTGAAGCCTCAACTGTAGTGTTAGTAGTGTGCTTCTTTGATTTCATGTGTTCATTTAGAGAACTGACAATATTACCACTTGCTGGCACCAAAGAGAACCATCTATTGCATCGTGTACATTCCACTCTTACTTTTTTCTTGTCCTCGTAGTTTGCAAGTGTTGCTTTCACCACCTTGAACAAAATAGGCTCTTGCATTTGGTTGAAATCATCTAGAAGTTTGATTGCTTGATCAATCTCAAGTTGATCTCTAGCCACTGTTGTCTGCTTTTCTTTGTTACCTGAAGGAATTTCATTAATTCCCAACATTGAAATTTGACATTGATGGAACCCTGTTTTCATATGATTGTTTTTGAAGTTACGAATTGTTCGCGCTGCCAAGGATACTTCCCCCATTCCATAATCAATGCCATAGATTTCACAACAGATATTTATATTAGGTTTTCCATTTTCTAAATATACCTTTAGTGTTAGCTTCTCCTTGACAAACTCTTCCATTAAACTATTCACTTTATGTTCCCAAGATGACAATACATTAGGATCAACCACAACTTGTTCCACTGACTCGGACACATTACCAACTCTTGGTTGTTTATGCATAGGTTCCTCCACATTCCCTTCAATGTTTTCAAATATTGGCATTCCCTCCATTACATTTGATTCCAATGTATCAGCAACCATCGTGCATACTTTCCTCTTAATGCCTACATTTGTTGTTGTAGGTTTCCTTCTTTCCTCTTGCTTTGCATTTAAAGGACATCCAGTTGAGCCAATAATAAAATCAAAAGGATATTGAATGAATTCATCATTCACAATTTCAGAATGGATATCAGCATATGTACAACCTTTTTGACACTGGAGTGTGCCAAGGGGACAATTCTCTTCACCAATAAAAATTCCAAAGTCCACAACATCACTTGGATCCATCAGCATTTACATCCATGTGTACCTTCTAGTTGGGTAAGAAATGAATAAAATTATACCATTTTTTTCAAAATTTTGGATATAATAAGGCTACAAAATGAGGTGAGTGCATCCATAAATAAATGAAAAAAAAAAGTAATTCAAATTTACACATGCATATTAGTTATTCAATAAAACAAAGAGCTAGGAAGCAAAGTATGCACTTTCAATTCAAATATCTAAAAAGGATGAAGAAATCTTACTATTGGGATGAAACACATTGAAACAAAATGTATTGTTAGTGGCTTATTCAAATAGCCCTCCCCAAAATGAAGAGTCAGCTTCAACATACTTGCAAAAGATCAAAAGGTGATCAAAACAAGAGATGAAAAAACATAGAGGTGATCAAAGGTCTTTGTTCTTTTTGGAATTTAGTCTTGTTCTTTTTTATGGAAATGCCCCAAGCATTACAATCCACTCTAGGAAATGATAAAAACATCTTAATTGACTAATATTCCCAACCTACAAGCCTAAGCCCTATTCTACATGGTGTTTGGCCTTGGGGTAAGAAAAAAAACTTAGTAATAAGTGAACTCACCTAATAAATGAAGAATGGTCCAAGGAGAGATAAATTTGTTCAATAGTCACTCAAAAAGCTCAAGTAGACCATTTTGGAAACTTCCTACATAAATGCAACAACTCTTAAATTCACTCCCTAGATCTTTGAGATCAATTTTGCATCCAAATGGTGAAGATTACTAGTTGGTAGAGCTTCCACAGCTAACAACACAATGAAATTGCAGCCATAACACTTTAAGCAACCTAAATCTCTCACATTAGTGTGAATAGGTATTGTAGCTCTAATGACAGGTAACAAAGACAAATCGGCAAGATTTTGGAAGGGAGGCATTTAATTTCACATCATAATCTTAATATGCATACTCCTTTTATCATCCACATTGTAGACCTAGTCAAACTGATGTAGACAATGCTAGAATTACTCTTACACAAGTTTTTAGCTATGTAGAAGATATGTGATGACACATCCTTTGTTAACATAACATTGGACTGGTCACCTTTTGGTAAATAAGGCACATATACTATAGAACGCATAACATGTTTTATAAATGTTATATAATTTGAAAAAAATGAATTATCAAACTTCATGTAACGACAATTAGTATTAAATATAGTTCTGAAATTACTCTTCTTCTATTAAATAATTTAGCTATGTAGAAGATATGCTATGAAATATCCTCTATCAACATTGGATTGGCCACCTTTTACATTGTAAGCAAGGGGCATTTAATAGGATGCATAAAATGTGTTTTTAAGGTTATAATATGCCAAAAATGAATTATCAAACTTTATATAAACACATCTAGTTCAGAGACTCTTACAGATAGCTACATTGAGAGGTCAGATAACCAACTTCACCACCAAGATCAAAATACCAAGGAATACATCCCATCTTCATCCTGACTTCAAAATATGTCTACAAGGGAATACAAGAAGAACCCAGTCATGGCTTATCCGGGGAGGCACTTATGGACCTGCCAAGAAACTGATACAAGAGGAGATCAACGTTTGCCTCAAACGTCCAAAGGATGTAAAAAATCTAAATTATGTCATACTCTTGAAAAAATAAACATCAAATATGTCAAAGAGAGTAGGTCAAGCTCAAATTAAAAGAGCTTCATCGATACATTCCCCACTATTTCACCTTCACATATTTCAGTGAACTGTAAGAGGCCAGATGCCATAGAGAGTGCCTCGTTGGATAAGCCATCTGCCTTCTTGTTGTATTCTCTGTAGACATGAGCAAAATCAAGGGAAAGAAAGGATGATTCGAGATTCCTAATATTGTGACACCATCCACATTCCTAATTCTTGAGAACAGTTATCATTGTCACCAAAGCAACTACTTCCCTCACTTTGGGTTTAATCCAAAACATGGAGGGATTACCTAAGAGCAACTAAGTTGTAAAGATAAATGTAATTTCAAAGAGACTTAGGTTTCTACATCAACTATGAATGATTTCTTGATGTAAATCAAGTTGTTGTTAAATAAATGTTTTCAGAAAGATGTTAAGTTGATTTCAGAAATGATGTTAAATGATTTCAGAAATTTTTTCAATGTTCTTTATTAGTGCATAGTTACGGTTCAAATATTAATTAATGTATGTGTAAATTCCCTCAAACTGCAGATCTGAATTATTAATTCAATTACTGCTATAAAACATGTGAGAAATGTGTCTTTTCAAACAGCTATGGTCCATTTTGCAGATTTTGTAAGATCTTAGCTCTATCTAATACGTGTCTAATACCAACATTTAGAATAGTCATGAAATTCTACACAAAGGAAAAAATTGGCTAAGATAGCTTGATTCTCGGCATTATTGTAATGTAATCTGACTGGATGTTACTCTAGGTTAACTCTAAGAATGTTGTAAGACATTATCCCTTTCTTTACCAAATACCAGCATTTAGAACAGTCATGAAATTCTACATGAAGGAAAAACATTCGTAAGGGTATCTTTCTTCTTATCTATTAATGGAATGTAAATTGACTGAATGTTACACTAAATTAAATCTATGAATGTTGTAAGCGGTGATTTAAAATTAGAAATTATAAAAGAAGAAGGATAATCAAAAATAAGTAAGGATAATAAACATAGAAGAGAAGCTAAATGACAATGAAGATCAAGCACTAGCTACACACACCAAGAATGGAAGATTCAGAAGGAAGTAATCTTCACTACAGGGGCAGACTCTCATCACTCTTGCCCAAGCTCTCTCTCTTAGTAGAGTGCACCTCAGTCATCTTCAAAAAAAGGGAGGATCACTTATCATCAATGCATCAATGCATCAAGAAGGGAAAAAGCGAAAAAGCGAAAAGGAGAAAGTCTAATCCCTCAATGCATCACAATGAGAAAAAACATTCCACTTAATGAAGTATCTATGATGGAAATTGAGGCTGATTTAGGAGGAGCATTCCATTGTTTTGGCATATTTTAAGGAAATATGGTTTCTTGGTACATGGATCAAATACTATCTTGCACATGTATCCATACTGAATCAACCATTTAAGGATTCAGATAGATTAACCCCTTGATTTGAGGAATGTCCTGGATTTAGGGAAATCATCTAACATTCAGCTCATGTTCCAAATCTTGGGGAAGTTATTATTTGAAGAGTTTTGAAGAGGCTTTGCCATTATAGAGAGACACCTTCCATGAATTTTATTAGCATGAATGGAGAATGCCCTAATCTCATTGAAGACACTTGGAATTCAAAGGAGGGAGGGATGTCTGTCTTTTAGAGGTCCTTAATTGTCATGTACACCTAAATGTGTAGATCTAGTAAATATTCATCCCTAGTTTGGTTGCATTCCCTCATGATACTATAGTAAATAATGGTATTCATGCTTTTCTCTTTGAAGTTGTATTAAGAAAGGATGGTATGATGAAACATTGAAAGGAATCACAAAACATCTCAGCATAGGGAATTCCATTCCATGCAAATTTCTATCAATTTGGGAATTCCACACAAATTCCATTCCATGCAAATGGGAATTTCCAAACTACAGCGACAACAGAGATTTTCCAAAAGTTAAGTTGTGCTTGTTTGAATACTTTGGCTGTCAAAATATAAGAAAAGCAACAAATGGAAGATTAAACGTTGGAAAGGATGCAAATAGCATTGAATTCTCCTCTGTGCCTGCTGGCACGTATATTAATTAATGAATATCATCCATCTTAGTGTTAAATACCTCTTATGTCATGTCTTTCTTTAATGCTGACGTGTTTGTGTCATACAGACTATGCATTTGACAAATGCAATGAAATCGGAATCTTGCAGTATTTAGTTTCATATCCCATCGAAACACCCATTTAAGATTTGATCAAATTGATTAAGTTTAGTATCCAAGAGCATACCCAGATGTAGTTTATTCACCTAGGGTCTACAAAATGATTTAAGGAGGGAAATTATTTTCTTTAAACCTAAGACCATTGATGAGATTAATTAAGGGCGGGTGATTTTTTACTATGCGGACAGGGTTGGCGTAAACAAGGTAGCATTTATTAATCTCCCAGCAGCCCGTCTTCTCTTCTCCCAGCCACCAGCAGTGAGTTCCTTCCTCCCAACCCAAACTTCTCTTCTACTTGCTTCCAACCTATGAAAAAACACCAACACAATGTTCTACTCCCTACTTGTTTATGGCTGGGACAGTATACAAAATGAACTACATTATTTTTAAGTCCTTTGTCATTCATTTAAGCTCTTCAATTGACTTTTGTATTTCTAGATTGCAAAAAACACAGGCACATAGCGAAAAGTTACCATAAGTTTAAAAATTTGTCCAAGGAACAATTTAATAGCCAATGGGATTGAGAAGCTACTAGTTTTCACCAGAAACTCTTCCAAAATAGTTTGCAATCTTCCAAAATAGTTTGCAATCTTCTTTTACATGAAAACGCAGGAATCCTAAAGCTACATCTTTACGAACAAGGTTCAAGCAATGTCAAATATGATTATTTGGCCAGCTGTGAAATCAAGGTTAGCTTTTTATTTGAAGTAAATCCCACAATCCTTGGGATATGCTTATTCAAAAAGTGTGCAACATTGAAATTACTCGTTTAAATTGATTTTTGCATAATTATTTTTTCCTAGTTCTCTTCTGTTGAAATCCATGCTAGACAGGAGCGGTCTCAACTTGTGCTTGATTGATGATTGAGATTTCAAACAGTTTACCAAATACACTTTGAAGTCTCTTTTATATACAGATGAAATATGTAGATGATGACTCCACTACATTTTGGGCAATAGGAAGGAATTCAAGTGTGTTGGCTACACATGTTGAACATTGTGGAAAGGAAGTTTTGATGGTTGTCCCCTTTGAGGGCACAGATTCAAAAGAGGTGTTATTCTTTACTTCACTAGAACAAACTTGTCATACTTTATTTTGCCTTTTTATCATCTTATATCACAAATTTATTTAAATCAAGTATGCTTAAAAAAAGGATATCATTTCTAGAGGCAAACTATAGTCTCCATGATTCACAGCTCTCTCCCACAACTTGTAAAGGTATAAGAATGGCATGTTGGCTCACAAAGATGTCAAGAGTGCAATTTATATGCTACATAGTTGCTTACAAGTTATTTCTTCTTTAGTCATTTTCTGCATTTCTTTTTGTAAATATTTTTCTGAGAATATAGGATGTATTTTTCAAAAAAATAAGGTAGGGAATGTTAATTTGCATTTGCATCATGTTCCATTACATTCAGAGGCAGAACATGGAACACGCCAAGGTGTTGATGACAGAGATAGTAAACGAAATCTAGATGGTATTCCAAATGAAATATCTCACACATACATTTCATTCCTCAATTGCTCACATTTACTCATAAAGTTTTGCAATTATAACACTTGCTTCCTTGTAATCGACCTGTGGAAATTTCTATCTTCTTCAGTTTGTGTGACGAGTAATTCTAAAAAAGTTAGTCTTTCAGATATTACATTTGATCTAATCTTTTAGCTTATCCACAATTAGTGCCAAAGCTCATGAATTCTGTATACATGACATGATTGTCTCGTAAATTCTATCTTATCTCAACTTCTAAGGATTATATCTAATAGTTTCCTTGAATATGAAGGTATGGTTAGATATTGTTCGAATACTTCTAGACTAAGGCACGACTAAGGTGAGTAACTTCTCAAAGTATGAGTTTTTCCTCATTAGATTGGATGGCCTTACAGTACTCCTTTTCTCCATGGAAGAAATCTTTAAGCAACTCTTGCACTTTGGGTATTCCTGTCGAACTTCCCACTAAGACAATTTTGTGAATCTGGGTTTTATAATTTGTCATTATCAATGGATTTTTGAAACAAATAAAATGTTCATTGTTCATTTTCCCACTCTCCTAATTTTTTAATGTTGGTCCTGGTTTTCATAGAGATGAGGGAAGACAACAGTCTCTTAGCCATGTTGCATGAACTCTGAAGTCCCTATGGGATATGTTGAGTTTGTATTTTTCCCCATTATGTAATGGAGATGATTTCCTATCAAACCCATATACAAGGTTCACTCAATATTTTTAAGACATCCAACCCTGTTAATTTCCCAATGGTTTTGGTGGTCCTTCTTTGAGAATCATTGTAATAAAGTAGGATGGCAATAACAACTTTAATAATTCGACAGCTTGCGAGGTATTATTGGGTGGCACTGAGCTTTTAGATAAGCAAGGAAAAGGATTTAATTCCTCCCAATGCAGGGTGGAGGTTTGGAGGGTTTTGAACTATGCTAATTTTCCTCTATATGAAGAGATCTAGAATTTGGGTCCTGTAGCACCAACCACATAATCGTTGGTTATGGGAGGTTTCTTGTCATGTAAAAAAATTGGTTACATTCCTATTTCCAACGCATGTCAAAGAAATCATTTCTCCACTAGCAAATGGCAATAGTTAAAAACAGAGCTTATTATAATTTTGAGTCTGTTCTGTTTCAAAGGTAGTTAGATTTAAGTTTTGTTTTGATCACATTGTTGTTTCTGGCATTCCATATTAAATCCAAGCTGGTGTAGCCTATCAGAATGCCTTCAGTATAGCGTGAGTATAGCCTTGCATAATGGTAGGCAAGATCTGTTAGATACCCTCTATTTATATGTATATTTGGATCCAGCCAAGCCAAAAGTAATTTAAATTTTTTTTCAAGCAAAAGAAAATGTAATTTTGTTATCAACTATTTAGAACTACAAACATATAGTCAAACCTAACTAGTGTAAAGCTAGTGCTTAGAGAATGGAAATATACTGATGGTTCCAGAAGCCTTCACAGTAGTAACACATCAAATTCTCAGCACTCTTTACTTGCATCTTCAAATTTTCATTCACCAACTAGTAGAAAGCTTAAAATAACCGTAGTGGAAGGCAGCAACCTTGCTAGAAAAGACAGATCTCGAAAGAGTGATCCTTACGTTAAGCTTCAGTATGGGAATTTTACAGAGAGAAATTCATATGGCTTGTGGTACCACAACAGATAGCTTGACTCCAGAAATCAATCCTTTCCAATATGCAATAGAAATCAAATATCTAACACTAAAGGATCAAACCTCGTACCTTATTCTGGACGGTTGAAGTAGATCCCCGTTGAGCTTTCCAACTTCAGCTTGAATTGATAAATCACTTCCTCAACAACAAGTAAACAAGACAAACATACTATATATATTGGTGTTAGATCTATTCTAGCATATATAATCAACAATGTATAAGCATTTGAAAAAATCCATGTATAAAATATTCATTCAAACATACATTATTGAACAGGAAAAGATCTTTCTATTAATGTAAAATCAGAGATTACAATGGATACAACCTCTGTCGGCACGTCTGTGAATCGGAGAAACTGAATCCCCCACTTGGGCCTCCACCACCTCCATCCTCCATCTCTCGATAGCAATCTCACAAGCAAAAGGAAAGCTTGGGAAGAACACAAAAGTGCTCCAAGGGACAAAGGGATGCAGACTCGAGCACAAGTTCCAGCAACAATGGACTGTAGTTTCTTTGCTCTCAATTCTCTCTTATGCCTTCAATGTACCAAAGAGTTCCTTATATAGCTTTTCAAAGGGGTAATGAAAGGTTGAATCCAAGCGATCTCAAGGCATAGGGAAGGCCAGGAGTCAAGTGAGTCAGATCCATGTCAAGGAAAACTCCAAACGGATTTGGATTATGCACACATCCCGATGTAAGCGGTTTTAGGGGTCAAACCCGCGTATATACGTGATTATAGGTTTAAAATTCACATGTATTAATTTTCACATGCTTTTAGGGATGGTCAAGGAAACATCAAAGGAAACAAAATGGTCCAAGGGGTCTAAGGAGTCTGCAGAGGGACAGGGGAAGGCCATACAAGTGTGATTCACCTGGAGTGGTAAAATCAGCTATAACAGATGCCCCCTAATGTGTGAGGTCAGAGGGGTCATACGATGGCCGAAATACATTATCAGTCCATCCCAGAAGTGGAGTGATGAAGGATCCCAAATGGAAGACCAGCCACCCAATCAGCATAGTACACCGATACAACTCTGCACATACTACAAATATATATAGCACTCCCAGATACATAAGAGTACAATGGCCATGAATAGGCATGATACAAGATATCACATAAGTGGTCATCGCCACGTACAATATACATAGATCAAAATCTCCATGATGAATATATACAAAGGACCATGATTTCTATAATGGCTGAATATATATAATGGATCAAGATCTCCATAATGGTTGGAAATGTCTGACATATACTGGAATCAAGTCACGAGAGCTGAAATCTCATGAACACTGGCATGATCAAGGAGGTAGCATATAAGAGATGCCACCAATCTAGAAGGTCTTCTACACAAACCGCTATGAGTACATGTCCTACTATGTGAATAGAGGTGTCGAGGTTGAACCTAGTAGTCCATCATCTAATTACCGGTCATTGATGTATACCATTAACAAACGCGAGATCACCCACCGATAATGAAAATGGGAATCAAGGTACTAGAGTGCAAACTAACAAGTGTAAATAAATGTGTTGAGGTCGAACACTTGAGAGGATCCATCAATCAGGGGACATTGATGTATTCCCAAAGATTGTCGATGGTGATAGAACCTGCCACTGATGACTGCAAGTCTCAAAGTACTCAAAAATGACTCTAGATTCCAATCCCATAATAAATTATTTGAAGTCGATGGGATGAAATCCGCTGGAAGGAGGGCATTAAGGCATCCCCCATCATCCAACACAAGGTACTCAGCAAAGTTGTATGATGTGGAAGGACTCGATCATAAGGTGCACGAACCAGTAACTATACCGGGAATGGTCGACATGCAAAGTCAAGATAACTGAGGAATGGCCGACTCAGGTTTCAACTTCCTTTGAACAAGAGCATAACGGTGAATGGTGACTGAATAAAGGTAGTATAGACTCGATATACAAAACTGGGACATCTCTGCGACACAGGAGGAATTGACAGAGGGTCCATGGGGACTGGAAGCTTAACCAGTCGGTGGAGATAAACTTAGATAAACAAGTACAGCTTCTAAAGTCAACTATAAACCCAACCAACAAATGTGATATACAGTGCTCTGTTTGAAGGCGACACGACTTGACAGCTGACAAAGACAACATATTTCCTTGTCCAACTTTTTGGTTTTTTTATTTTTTTGGACTTTTTCAAATATTTCAAAAGCTTGAAAAAGAATAAAACTACTTTGTAGTTATAGACTAGGAGGAGATGAGTGTCATAGGGGCAAACAAACTAGTTCCAAGCAGTGGAACATACCTATTCTCAATGCAAGGATACATGTGTAGGATAGCAACACTCGAGGGGAAATCCCCTCCCGATAAAAGTAGGGAATCAAGCTGCAAAGGATATATAAAATGGCTCTGCATGGCTAGACATGAGACAAGCTTCGGCTATATGGCTGAAACTCAATGTTAGGGAAGCCGGCGTAAAGCTCAATAAGGCAGGAAAAGCTCATGATAATGCAATTACAACTTGACATAAGGGAGTCCTGAGGGAAATAGGCTAGCAAAAGATCAAGAGGAGTATGAGGCTCTTGCGAAGTGTCATGGAAATACTATACAACGGACTCCCACACCCTAAGGGACAAAATGTCAACATGCGCACCAAATGCAAATAAGGCGCTAACTAGGGTACCCATGTAAGGTCAAGCTCAACCACTCATATCATGCCACTTCTAAAACAATAAGAAGGTTCTGTGACATAATAGAGTGAGTTCGTACCTAAGGTTATAATGAAACGGTCATAAGGTCATGCAAAATGAAAACGGTGATGAAACCTAACCTATATGCCAGTTTAGACATGATACCTGAGATCGGCACAAACAGGTCAATCCAACGGTTGAAACGGCACTCAAAAAGGTCTCCTACATCATAAATTAGTCTAGAAACGGTCCAAAATGATTAGAAATGGTCCAAATTATAGGAAAGGGGGTAAAAATTTTCAAAAATTTGAAAAATTTCTATAAATAGTAAAAAATTCAAAATATTATAAAACATTTGAAATTTTTACCCAATTGAGCTCAGATTTTCAACAGCGAATTCCAAGAGATCCAGCCGGCGGAATCCACTACCGTTTCTTCCAGGTACTTACCCATGCTCTTCTCTTCCATTTTGATGCATTTTTTTATCAAATTCCACGGTGATTTTAGATTTCTAGGCCAATCCAAAATAGGCGCTGCGGCCCACGCAAAAAACGAGGGTTTTTTCACGTATATGGCTGGATATACGAGGAAAATGCCCTCACAGTCACGTACGTATGCGGTTGTTTGGCAAACAGTCGCGTATGCGGTCGCGCATGAGATTTTTTAAGTATTCTAATGGGAAAACTTGCAATTTCTTGTGCAGGATGGTCCTAGAATGGAGAGAACGTGAACATGGTGATGTAGAGGAGGTAGTAAGGGCCGATCTAATGGCTCAACAAGTGCTATTTGCATGTGGGCTCTACAAATTTTGGTGTCTTGGTGGGTTAAGGGCCAAACCAGGACTATTGCAAATGCTGGTGGATTACTAGGATCCAGACTCAGAGTCATTCCAGATAGATGGGATGTCCCTCACCATAGAGGTGGAGGACATATACTTCATTACTGGACTTTCCCGACGGGGGGAAGTAGTGAACCTACGTTCTCGTGGGCCCGGAGGTGGCCTGACTATAGATGAGTACATTGCGGTGTACTGCTATTCGGACAAGGAGAAGGTGGGGAGTCAGATCCCAACCAACTCTATACAGGTGCTGGGACTAAAGGCCATCCTACTAACACTGGGTAGGATAGCAGGCTTGGCTTAACTCCACCAGGCCTCACGGCCTCTGATGTTCTATGCAGTGGAGTGCATGAGACCCATGGTATATGACTAGAGCACTACACTACTAAGCAACATGAAACACCAGCTTAGTGAGTGTAATATGGGCAGAGTACGAAACTTCAATTTCAACAGCATACTGAGCACGTTTTTCTTCGAGCATGTTTCAGGATTGAGCCCCAGAGTTGACGTTCCTCTACACGGGGTTCAAGATCCGTCCCAACGGCATTGGGCGGATGCGATGCACAGACTGGGTGGAGGTAGGGTGTCCAACCCCTATCCAACTGAGTTCTTTCCATTGTGGCGATGATAGATAGTTTCCATCGATGACTACCCCTATGCGGGGATAGATTTTCGGGGGGACCCGGACATGCTGCTACCACCAAGATCGGCATATGGTGACACAGGTAACGAATCTCGACCTTCTCTTTAAATTTTTGAGTTATTTAATTTTTTTGTGTTTTGTGATTATATGGAATCAAAAGACATGTTTTTGGGTGACAATACATAGCGACATCTACCATATGCATGCAGATGTGGGACCATGGCGACCTGAAGGCTTCCCTTGTCATAGACAGAGGGGAAGAGGAGACGATATCATGGGTGTGGATGCGGAGCGGATGCTCCAGAGCATTCATACCAACTTTGTGAGGCTGACAGACAGAGTTTCCATGGTGCAAGTCGAGGACTTTCCTGAGGCTATGCAGCGCCAAGTGGTGGGTGTACCACGAGCCTGGGTGCGATTATTCCTACGGCTAGCTAGAGCCGTAGTGACATTCCATGATCACAACTCCCCTCCTCCTCCACAGGCTCAGATACCTGGTAGTGATACATTTTGTATTACCGTGTATTATATTTTGGTGGCTCGAGAGCCCCATTTTTTTATCATGACACTATGTATTACCACATTTTGGATGTTTATAAAAAAAATTGTGATGATCGGTTTATTTATTTACATGTGTAAAAATGTGTGTTTGTGATGAATTTATTGTGTATGAAACAAATTCCAATCTAACACGTAGTTAGCATATGAGTCAGCAACTTGATTATTAATTCTTGGAATATGTATGTATGTTATATTGTCAAATTGCCATTCTAATAATCTCACACGTAAGAATCTTCTTAATAACGTTGGATCTCTAATATGGTACAAACCATTAAGCTGTGACACTACTAACTCCGAATCAAGACGTACCTCAAGAAAGAGAACGCCGTGTAAAATGGCATCCCGTAGAAGCTCAATAATGGCACTATATTCAGCAACATTGTTTGAAGATGGCCGTAAACATATGCCTCCTGAAGACAATACCTGACCCATAGGAGTATAAATCACCCAACCAGCAGAGGCCGAGTGTTGAGTGTGACGGCTCGCACCATCCGCGAATCCTATGTAGGTGGAAGATTCCATTGACATCTGCCAAAAGAAATGGAAACTAATCACAAACCTGATCACTATAAGAAAAAGACCTAACTATGCAAAACTGTACAATAATATACAATAACCATCCTTGGCTGAAAATCATGCATAGTACTTTTTGAGATAGAGCCCCATTCCTAGGCTCTGCCAAGGTCATTCCCTCATAATCCACTAACTCATAAGCGCCCTTCTCTAACACAAGTTTGCCGACGTAAGGACCATGCCACATGGGGTTAAACTTCCCTGCCCCCAAGTGTGCTTTCAGCTGATCGCACAAAAGGACCAAGTCTCCCTCACTAAACCTCCTTGGATAGACAAACTTATCATACTGGACCTTTACGCGACATTTATTTACTTCTAGAGCCGCCAAGGCATCCCGACGCTGCTCATCAAATTGCTCAAGGTGGACCAAACGCTCCTCCAATGGGGAAGTGTCTGGTAAGAGTTCTATGGCTAGCTTCAAAGAAGGAATCTCGCACTCAACCGGCAATACCAACTCCACTCCATGTACAAGTTGATATGGAGAAAAACCCGTGGCAATCTTAACAGCGGTTCTATACGCCCACAAAGCAGGATATAACATAATGTGCCAATTATTCTTGCTTTGTGCGATGGTTCATTAGAGAATAGATTTGAGTGACTTGTTCACTGCTTCTACCTGTCCATTCACTTGAGGGTAGTAAAAGGAGGAATGCTCTTGCTTGTACCCTAACTTTGATGCCAACTCTTCCATCATATGATTCTGAAAGTGCGACCCATGGTCAGTGACAAGCTCTTTTGGAATCCCAAACCGAGTAATAATTTGGTTGAATACAAAGTGCACGGCTGTCTCACCATCGGATTTAACTGTAGGAATAGCCTCAGCCCATTTCGTGAAGTAATCAACAACCACATTGATATGATGATGCCCCCTAGCTGAAGCTGGGTTGCAATCCATAAAATCAAGCCCCCTCCTAGTGAAGGGACTGGCGGTGATGATGGGATGTAACGGGGCAGGTTTCGAGCGCATATTACATGCAAACACCTGGCAAGGGTGGCACCTCTTGACCACATCCACACAATCCTTAAAGATTGATGGCCAGAATTAACCTACTCTTAAGATTTTTTGGGCTGTAGAAAGCCCAGATAAATGACCACCACACGCCCCTCCATGGTAATCATTCAACACTACCTCAGCCTCCTCATGAGTTAAACAACGTCGTAAAATGGAATCTACCCCACAGCGGAACAAAGTGTTATCCACTATGAGGTAATTCTTAGACACGTGACGTAATCGTCGTCATTCATCCCATGAGAGGTGAGTGGGGACCTTCAATGTTTGTAAATATATAATGATATCCCCATACCATGGGTCTGAAGTTGAGGTTAAGAAGATGTGTTCATTGATAAATGTATCTTCACAAACCAACTCCTTGGGCTCACTTGGGAAATCCGATATAAGCTCTGCAAAAATTAACAATTTCTTTGATTTTTCCGAAACAAACTCGAGATCGAATTCTTGCAGGATGATAATCCATTTATTATATTTTCCCCCAATCATCCTTCGAGTGAGGAAGAATTGAAACGGATTGACATGGGCTACAACCAAGGTCTGGCGAAGGAGAAAATAATGTCTCAACCGTTGAACCACATGTACGATAGCTAAATCGAGCTTCTCAACATGAGAATAACAGATCTCCACGTCAATAAGATTCTGGCTCAGATAGTATATGGCATGTTCTTGGAGTTCCTCATCCTCTTGAACCAAAACCATACCAATCGTCTCCATGTACATGGCCACATAAAGTAGAAAATCACGGCTATAGTCTGGGGGACTAATCACCAGGGCCGATGCCAGGGCTTGCTTGAGTGCATCAAAGGACTCCTAGGCTCGCTCATCCCAACAAAAGGTGGTGTCCTTCTTCAAAAGATGCATGAATCCTCTAGTCAAATTGGAAAAATTGACAACAAATCTTTGTAAGAAGTTTGCCATGCCTTGCAAACATTGAAGATGATGAATATTTTTCGAGGGAGACAATTGAAGTATTGCCTCTACCTTCAAAGGGTCGACTCTTATACCCTCTTTAGAAATGATGAATCCTAACAAGCGACCTGACTTCACACAAAAGATGCACTTGTGAGGATTTAACCTAACAAAATAATGGCGGCACCTTTCAAATACCAATCTCAAATGATAGTAATGACGCATTCTCATACGAGAATGAGCAGCAAGGTCATCCAAAAATGCTTCAATAATCAATTTGAGATCGTGGAAGATGAAGGTCATGGCCCGCTGAAAAGTAGCTCCGGCGTTCTTAAGGCCAAAAGGCATTTTTCGATATGCAAAAGTTCCCCATGGACAAATAAATGCAGTCTTATGTTGGTCCTCAGGTTTAATTTGTATCTCATTATATCTGGAAAAGTAGTCCATGAAGGAAAAAACCTCGCTACCCGCACACACATCCAAAATCTGATCAACAAATGGTGTGGGGAAATTGTCCTTAGTATAGGCGCGATTCAAATCATGGAAATTAGTACATATGCGGATCGCTCCCTATTTTTTATCCACTGTAACGGGGTTTGAAACCCGCTCCATCAAGGGAACGGGATAGATAAAACTGGCTTTCAACAGTTTTTCTATCTCTGCCTTAATTGCGGGTGCTTTCCTAGGATTCACCGCACGCAAGCGTTGCCGAACAGGCTTAGCGTTGGGATAAGTATTAATCTCATGTTTGACAATACGAGGGTTGATACCTGGCATTTCATCATAAGACCAAGCAAATATATCATGGAATTCTTTAAACAACTCGGTGTATTCTTAAATCTCAGCATGGGAACATTCTGCCCCAATATAGACATTCTCTATCCTGCCAGGATCATGAGAGATATTGATAGGAATCATTGGAGATATATTTGCCATGTTTCCATCAGCCATCGAACCAGGAGAGCTTAATGGAACCATAGGAATACCAATTCTGTCTCTAAGAACCTCCCTAAAGTCCTCATGCTCCAAACGGTCAAGCTCGGGAAGAAAGTAAGATCTATGATGGAGTTCTTCCCATGGTGGCTCAACTCCCGACATGGCCTCAATAATCACTTTGTCTGAAGGGAAAACACTATCAAGGTAGTCATGCGCATGAGAAGACTGTACTACCCATGCAGGCAGCACATAAGGGTCCTCCTCCTCCATTCGCGAAGAGGAAGGACTAGGCTCTGCAACGCTCTCAATATTAGCTTGATAAGCTACCACAGTTGCAGGAAACGGCACGTCCGTCACAATGGGCTCACTCAAAGCACTCGGTGTAGGAAGAATCCAAGGATCTTCCATATGACTCATGCAAAAAGACACCGATCTCATAGATATTGAAGCCTCACTGGAACTAGACCCTATCATAAGGATCGGTGCAGGACAAATAAAACTTCCCGTGAGGGATGGATACATGCCTACACCCACACTCCCAGTTTTTCGCTAAGAGTGCTCAATGATCGGGATCGAAGCTCTTGAAGATGCGGTAACCGATGGATTCTTGAATGACGTTGGATCAATCGTGACTATCTTCTCGTTAAATGGAAAGCATACAATGTGAAATAGGGAAGAAGCTACAGCTTGCATACTGTACATCCAATTCCTACCCAGCAAGAGATTGTAGTCAAGGGGCGCATCAACCACCTCAACCTCTATCACAACGGTCTTCCCTCCCAAATGGACCTTCAGGGAAGGAAGGATCCCATGCAGCCTAAAAGATCTCCCATCGAATGCAGTTAACATGGTCGTTGATTTAGACAACTCAAGAGAACCTAAACCCTTCCAACACAATAAAGACATCACAGAAGCAGTAGCGCCTTTGTCAATCACAGTGCGTTTGACGGTCATGTTAATACATTCTACGTGAATCAAAAGAGACACATAGTAAGGCAAGCGAGGCTGAAGTCCTACGGTTTCAAATTTAATCACGGATGAAGAATTATCATTATTCACACCAAGGGCAGAAATCAAATCCTTCCTTTGTGAAGGACAACTCTGAATTACTTCTAGTGCAGATATCACACAAGGAGTGTGGCCCCTAATCCTCGACAACAGAATAGTTCTGGGCGGCTCAAGCATTAGGATTGTGTCCCGAACGCTTAAGGACTCCCTTAGGAATGCGAGGTGCAGCTTCAAGTTTATCCACATGTTTTTCAATACACAAAGGAGTCCCTGGTGGATCAAGCTCCTTTTCCGGGCTAGGTTGGGACGAACCATAGTCCTTTGCACAGGTCACAACTTTCACAGCACGTACCATGTTAATGCAACCATGACCACTACCCTCCGACAGATCTTGATCACCACCAGACTGATCATGGGTCCTTGAGTTCATATTTTGATTGTGAGGTAAAGGGCTAGTCAGCACAGCTAGTCTGTGTGCCAAGAATCTCGAGGCTTCGTCGATACGAGGGCACAAGTAAGTGAGGTGATCATCCTTACACAACTTGCAAGGAAATTTAACCTTACTTTTAGCTTTCTTGTCCCCCCCAGCATTACGGGCATTCTTGTCATTATTATTATCATTCTCATTCCTATTCCCACCCTTACAATTATTCTTACTCTTCTTTTTATTCCTTCCGGGTTGTTGGTTACCCTTCTGGTCCGAAGATTGCACTGAAAGCACACTCGCCGTTTGGGTGGGTTGAGACGAAATCGTGGCTTGTTCTGAAGCAGATTGGTTGATTGACAATTGACTAACTTGTTTTGAAACTGAATCCACAGGTTTAGCACTTGCACAACCCACAATGCCATCGGCATGTGGTCCAGGTTTAACTTTGGGGTCGAAACTAGAATGCGGAGCATTGGGAATAATCTCATATAACAAACTGGACTGAGCATAAATCAAATCCAGTTCCTGCGCCCTAAAAATGGCTTGTTCCTCATTTTGCACTCCGAATGTAGAAACATCCTTCGCTATATATGGCAATAATGACTTAAGGAACCATTCGAGGAGGAATCCTAGCAATATAAAGGCTTTAATTAACCTCTTCCATCTATGCCACTCTTGGATATGATCTGAGATATGTGTGGCTTTATCCTGCCAAAATGTTGACAAGAGTTCAGTACCAACATCATAACACAGTAGTAGCTGGAAGTGGTTAAGAAAAGTCATCGCTAGGTCATCGAACAAAGCGAATGCCCCCCTAGGTAGCTCTATATACCATTTCGCGGCAGGACCTGTAAGGGTGTGTTGAAACAGCCTTAAACGGATGGATTCCTGGTTTAAGGAATTTGAACAGCATCATAGGTGAAAGGTAGTAACATGTTTGCTCGAATCCTCTCTCGGTTTGCCCTCGAATTTGGGTATGTTCGAGGGAATCTTGGTAGGGGCATCCGGCCAAGCCGGGTCATGAGCTACAGGATCGTTCATCAATCTCGACAAGTCAGGAAGATTCAACGTTGTGAGGAAATGGAGCCTAGGATGATTAGGTCGATGGACCGCTCCCGGTAGTTCTGATTCACATAGGTCTGATTACCATAACCACCATGGCCTTGGCCATAGTACCCTCCTCCCGTTTGACCCGTATAGGGTGGCATGGAAGCACCATAGTGTGGTGTACCTTGACTATTCGGAGCTACAAAGCCATAATTTGGAGAGTAAGCAGGTTTTTGATAACCGCACCCATAAGGTGAAGAACCCTGTCCATACTGTGTCCCATAATAGGGCCCATAAGTCATCACATGGGATGTCCCATGAGACACTCCGTAAGTAGGAATATATGCTCCGGAAGTAGGAATATATGCTCTGGAAGTAGCAATATGACCTCTAGAAGTATGAATATGACCTCCTGAAACAATGGGAGGTGCATGAACCTGAGACACAACTGGTCTAGTAACCGCAAAACGGACATGACTTGTAGCAATGTTCCGGCCCGAAGGACCACGTGAATGAGGTGGAGAGTGAACACATTCGAAGAACTAGGGACAGAGGATGAAGGGATATATGTAATTATGTACATGCTATTCCCTATAGTCACTCGTCTCGGATCCGGTATCCTAATAGGATCACTAACCCTAGACCTAGGAGGAATATGTGATGTAGCTTCCACCGCCGGGATGGAAGGTGCAATGTGACTTGTGCTCCCAAACCTCTCCGCATGGTAAGGAATGAGAGTGCCCCCAGGCATAGTGTTAGGCTCAAACTCATATTTGACATGGAATGCCAAATCATGTATGGGAAAACCAGGCATACCATAACTACCATAACTAGTGCTCACGAGTTCAAAATGAGTCTCGTCATCCTCCGGCATTCCATATCGGCGATGCGTCAATGGGGAATCAACCCTAGAGTAAGTATGTTTATCATGAAAGGTTCCTATCTCAGAAATCACAGGACCTAACTCAATCAAATCGGGTGAAGGATCATAGTTAGGAGTAAACTCCCCATCTTCCACATGAATGGGAGAAGGTGGTTCAGGAATACCTTCTATATGGTCTCCCATGGTCTGTGAATCAATGTGCGAAGCAGTTTGCATGGACAGTCTATTTCTCTCTCCCAAAGGAGGAGGAGATGTAGAAGGCAGAAGTCCTGCTAAACGAAGAGAATGGTGAGGAGCCGCACCTGAATCCACAATGACTCAAAAACTATAAAAGACTCTCTATCTACGCAAACCCTAGGCAAGCTATCATGCACAGAGCAATCACCAAGAAAATATAAAGCCAACCACAAGCAATCAAGGGTAGGATAAGTGAGCTCTTGAATGAAGCAGGTATGTCTCACCTAGGAGAGGCTTGAGACTCCCATACACAACAAGCAGAGGTACGTAACCAGTTATTGTGTCCCTCATCCTCAACGCGTAAATCAACTGTGCTGTCCGACCCCAACCTGGCCGGGACACCCGCAGAATAACCCCTGCAAAGTACCCCCTTGATATCCTAAAAAAGGCCACTAAGGTCACCTCAATATCATCAATGCTCAAGCGGACAGTCGCAGGTGGGATTGACCGTATGGGCATGGTAGCAAAGCCCGAAACTCTCGAAAGAGCCCCCGGATACGAATACAATCCTGGAAATATCTCCGGTGCTACTCAGATATCACTAGGGATCATCTCAATCAATAACCACTCACACTGCCTCATGCTTAACTCCCTTTTGAGAGGAGGATCCTGAGAAACATTGGTTATACCAAGGAATTTCACACACTCACCTGGACAGACACATACACGTTGTTGTTTAGTGGTCTTGGAAAATTTACTCACAATGAACTATTCCAAGATCCTAAAACCTAATCTTGTTGGTGAACCCTATCAAATAAAATAGTGTAGTTCATTTTAATTAAGCGTTGATTTTAATTGGATTTATTACTCAAAAGAGGTATATGGCCGTGCAACTAATGGCGTTATGACACAACATGAAGTAAAATGCACACCTAACAATCAATGCAAATGCATTGTGTCCATGAAAAACAGGGTATGCTACTACGTGAAATGCACAATTTTCTTCAAATGATAAATGCAAGCTTTCCTATATGAAATCCTGACTAATACACCAAAGCAAATCCAGTGCAAGTACTATGCAAGTAAATGCAAAATGCAATGCATGATCATAAGCAAATATTTTTGGATTTTTTGAAATAAAAATGAGATATAAAAGCAAAAGAATGGCTCTACAACCCCCAGACTCTGCAAGCACACTCAAGCAGCACTCAAGCAAAGTACTAAGGTAAAACAAATCTAATGCACTAATCCCAAAACAAAAAAAAACAAAAAATGCAATGACAAGAACATTCTTTAAAAAAAAAGAAATTTTACCCTAAAAAAACGTCTCTGGTCAGAAATAGAGGTGTATACAAACTCTGGCAGTATCAAAGGAGACTCAGCAATCATCAAAATTCACCCAGCAACCATTCCACTTCCTCTAAAAGGAAAAACTAAGGGCATACGTGACTATTCGCAGTAAACTCACGTGTGTACGTGGAAATAGCAGTGAAACTCGCGTATATATGCGACTGTGAGTTCAAAACTTGCGTACAAGAAGAAAGGTGCATAAAAATTAAGGCAAACAAACAAGTTGAGACAAATTTCACACCAATCAGACACTACCAGGTAAACATGCCCCCAGACCCTACACAGAAACAAGAGAAAAAGAGCAATTCAAAGTCATTGAATGCCGATAGAAAACCGCCAAAGGACAACTACTAGGAACTCCCCAGTGGAGTCACCAATTCTGTTACGGAGAGAAATTCCTATGGCTTGGGGTACCACAATAGACAGCTTGACTCCAGAAATCAATCATTTCCAATATGCAATAGAAATCAAATATTTAACACTAAAGGATCAGACCTCGTACCTTATTCCAGACATTTGAAGTAGATCCCCGTTGAGCTTTCCAACTTCAGCTTGAATTAATAAATCACTTCCTCAACAATAAGTAAACAAGACAAGCATACTATATATATTGGTGTTAGATCTATTCTAGCATATATAATCAACAACGTATAAACATTTGAAAACATCCATGGATAAAATATTCATTCAAACATACATTATTGGACAGGAAAATATCTTTCTATTAATATAAAATCAGAGATTACAATGGATACAACCTATGTCGGCACGTCTGCGAATCAAAGAAACTGAATCCCCCACTTGGGCCTCCACCACCTCAATCCTCCATCTCTCGATAGCAAGCTCACAAGCAAAAGGCAAGCTTGGGAAGAACACAAAATTGCTCCAAGGGACAAAGGGATGCAGACTCAAGCACAAGTTCCAGCAACAATGGACTATAGTTTCTTTGCTCTCAATTCTCTCTTATGCCTTCAATGTACCAAAGAGTTCCTTATATAGCTTTTCAAAGGGGTAATGAAAGGTCGAATCTGAGCGATCTCAAGGCATAGGGAAGGCCAGGAGTCAAGTGAGTCGGATCCATGTCAAGGAAAACTCCAAAAGGATTTGGATTATGCACACATCCTAATGTACGCGGTTTTAGGGGTCAAACCCGTGTATATACGCGATTATAGGTTTAAAAGTCGCATGTATTAATTTTCACATGCTTTTAGGGATGGTCAAGGAAACATCAAAGGATAAAAAATGGTCCAAGGGGTCGAAGGAGTCTACAGAGGAACAAGGGAAGGCCATACAAGTGTGATTCACCTGGAGTGGTAAAATCAGCTATAACAGGGAAGGTCGGGTTCCCCAATTTTTGAGTTAGATATTTTTTCATTTTCTAGAATTAGACTGATATACATATTGGTGGATATCTACAATGTTTCGTGTAGTTGTACTTTACAGTTGGTTAGCATTAATTTTTTTTTAATATAATCACAGAACATTCACAAAACAAGATCAATTTCACGAGGTATCAGCCCATATGGGACGAAGAATTTGAGTTTAATGAGATTGAAGGTGATCAATATTTGAAATTGAAATGCTACAATGTATACTTTCTTGGGGATGAGAGTATGGGAAGCACCTGTGTGAATTTTGAATGACTAGAAGAAGGATAAACCAAGGATGTTTGGATCCCCCTTGAAAAAGTTACAACAAGTGAAGTAAGACTCAAAATTGAGAAGAAAAAGCAAGAGCAAGACACTGAGGTGAGTAGAATATGCAATAAAAACCTCATCAATATGTAATTCCATGTTTATAACCACCATTGTATTCCCATCAAATTTATTAGCAAATGACATTGTGACCTCTCTGTTAAAAACAAAGAAACTTGCTGATAAATTCCAACAACCACCCAACTTGCTGATATGTACTCAGTTGAGTAATCACTCAGCTATGTGGAACAGAGACCCCAATTAAAAAAAGAATTAAAAGGCATTTTTCATCAGAGGATTAAACACAGTATAGCTTACCTCCAAGAATTCTATGCAGTGTCTCTCCAACGTGCCTCCTCTAACACTGCTATGCACCAGAGAAACCCACCACAAACCCACGACCAGAAAATGGTGAAAAATGACCTCGTTATCCAGAAAACACGATGGTGAAAACCCAAGGACCAACACTGCTACGAACCCAAAAAAATGCCCTCGTTTTCCAGAAAACACAATGGTGAAAACCCAAGGACCAACACTGCTATGCACCAGAAAAAATGCCCTCGTTTTCTAGAAAACACGATGGAGAAAACCCAAGGACCAACACTGCTACGATTTGAAAAAACACCCTCGTTATCCAGCCAGAAAACACGATGGAGAAAACCCAAGGACCAAAATTGCTACAATTTGAAAAAACTCCCTCGTTATCCAGAAAACAGGATGGAGAAAACCCAGAAAAACGATGGAGAAAACCACAGGAAAACCCTATGCAACATACGCAGGGTGCACGTAGGCTTATGGTGGAGCACTGGTGAAGGGTGTGGGCAGGATTGTGGAATAAAATATCCCCCAACATATTGGATATTTATATAGTTAAAAAAAAACCTTTTTACCCCTACTATACCACCAATATATTGACTTGTAATTTTTTAATTTGTAACCCCCCAATATGAATGGATGTGATATCATATTGGTCCCTAGGTGACCCCCCCCCTCGTGCTCTCATATCAGTGGTAGGATCTCCTTGATAACACTAGCTAGTGTTGAGAGTTATTTTCTCTATTTCATTTCCTTTTTTTCTTTTTTCTCTCATGTTCTCTTTTTTCACCCTTGATTTATGTGGTTAACATTTTCTCTCTTCATATGGGTTTCTCCATGTCAACTCCTTAGGCCATCATAGTGGTTGTATTATTTTTCCTTTTATTCCTAATCTTTCTTTCCCTACTATATGGAAATTTCTTCTCCTATTTTTCCCTTACCAAGAGGCACATCGGTAGGTCATCCTCTCCCTCACCGTGAGGTTATAGGGTGTATTATTTGTTTTTTCTTTTTTTTATTTGTGTGCCTTCCCCTCCTCTCCTCTTGAGAGAGTGTATGTATCCCTCCTTACATATCTTATATGCTTGACACAAGTGTCCCATTTTTCACTTAACCATTGAGTTGTATTTGTGCAAGTATACCTCATTGGTTGGAACATGTTCAAGTGACTACAAGTATCGTTCCCTTTGTCTTGTGACATGAACAAGTAAATGTAGGTATCACACCCTTTACCTCTTGCGTCAATGGCTTAATTTATGTGTTTCATTTTAGTAGTTAAATTCGTTATGCTTTCAGAGTCTATCTATTTTACTCACAATAGTTATACATGTCTTGTTTTCATAGTTTAATTGTTCTTTATTTAGAAAAGTTTAGACTTGTTTATTCTCCTCCCCATCATCCCTTGCTTCTATATGCATTTACTATGGTTAATTGGTTTTAGGTATCGTGAAAATCAAAGACATAAAGAAACCAAGAATAACTCTAAAGAATTATTGTAATGTATTGCATATATGAGAAAGTGAAAGCTTTATCATATAGGGTTACAATGAGGTCAATTCAATCCACTTTATGAATATTGTATAGACTAAGAAATACAATAAAGTGACTAAAGCACAAAATAGAAAAAATATTAAGTGACTTTATTAATGCCTAAGGCTAATATCTAATTGACTATTGTAAACTAGGTTTTACTTTATCACCCTCCCTTAATGTTCAATCTACTAACTACACCAATTTCATCCCAAAAATTTACATGATTTTTAGGACCCAGAGACTTGTTGAAAATGTCTACAATTTGGTCCTATGTGGAACAATATTGCATCTTCATAGTTTCATATTCTACATCTTATCTGATGAATTGGAAATGTATCTAGACATGCTCGGTACACTCATGGAATATTAGATTCTTGTTTAGTTTTAGCATCCATTGATTGTTGTAGAGTAGGGGTGCCATCTCTGTTTGTTGCATATTCATATTTGAAAGCATAATCCTAAGACAAACTACCTCGCATGCTCCTTTCATTGCTCCTCAATAGCATGCTTATGTCGATGAAAAGGCTAATGTATGTTGCTTCTCGTTGATCCATTTAACATCACCTCTACCAAGGTTAAATACATATCCAGATTTTTATTTTATGGATCATCCACACAACCTACCCAATATAAATCTATATAACCACACAACCTAGTAACTTTGGTTCTGATGTACAAATTTCCAATGTCAAACATCCCTTTCACATATCTCTAACACCATCTTAGATGCAATACAACACTTGATTTTGGTGTTTTCATGAGTCTATAAATGAAGCTCACAGCATAACTCAAATCAATGCTAGTAGTAATATATATCAAGCTACATGTTAGTTGGTTGTAGACTAACTCATGTATTTCCTTGGAGTTGATCTTGGCTGAAAGTTTAATCCCTTTCTCCATAGGTGTAGATGACATTTTTCAATCTGTCATCTTAAACTTCTCAGGAAAACTCCTGGCATATTTTGTTTCTGAGACAAAAATGATACTAACTATTTTCCAAACTTCTAGACCTAGACAATAATGTAGAAGGCCTAGATAAATCATGTCCAAATATTTAATCATATTGGAATATTTTTGTTCAATCATGCTTTCCTCACTACATGTAATAATGATTTCATCTACATAAATTACCAATACGATGATATAATTAACAATGCTTTTGACTTATAGTTTTGCATCTAAAGAACTCTACTAGAACCTATGTTCAACCAAGTACATATCAATCTTAATGTGTCATGCCCTTGGTGCATATTTTAGGCCATATAGAGCCTTCTTAAGTCTACAAACAAAATGCTCTTTCCTAGAAACCTCAAATACCTATGGTTGATACATGTAAACCTCTTACGCCAAATATTCGTTGAGGAAAGTGCTTTTCACATCCATCCAATGGACCTTCCAACCACACTCTGTTGCCATGGCTAGAATTGGTTGGATGGTGCTCATCTTTGTTGTAGGAGAAAAAATTTCCTCATAATCAATGCCCTATCACCAAGAGAACCCTTTTTCTACCAATCGTACCTTGTACTCGTCAAGTGTGGCATATTCTTTGTACTTGACCTTCTACACCCATTTGCAATGAATGGGTTTATTCCCTAGTGGAAGTGATGTGACATCCTAAGTCTAATTTTTCATCAAACTTTCATGTCCAGACATCATGTCCTTCTCCCATTAATGTCTCCATTTTTTTTCTTCAAACAACTATGGCTCGTATTTTTCATGAACATTGATCATAAGAGAAAATTTAACCACGTTGTATTTTTTCTCTTTCCTCTCGATTATCATGTCTTAATCATTTTTTTTCCTTGGATATCTCTAATTGTGTTGTGCCACGACATGGGTCTCTTTTTGGGAACCTCCTCATCCAAGTCAATATCATAACTATAAATTGGGCTGGTATTATTTGTGTCATTTGAATATTAATTCAATCTATTTGCATCAGAAATTACCGACCTGGGTCTAGGAGACTCCACAAACTATTCAAAGTATCCCCCTCGGACCTCTCTAGTGGATCTACTTGAAGCTGGACACTTGAATCCTAATCCATGATAGGAAGCTCCATGGTAATTTTGACCTCTTAAGAAGATTGGAAAGGTACAAATTCTTCATCAACTATAACATATCTACTAAAACTCAATTGATTGGTTTTGACATCAATCAACCTGTAAGATTTATGACTATCATTGTACTTTGCAAGAATCAAGAATAAATTTCTTTCTCTTAGGTTCTAACTTGGTTTTCTTTTCATCTAGACTCCAAGCATATGCAATAGAACCAAAAACCTTATGACTAGACATGCTTCCTTTTACGTCTTCTACTTCACCACCAGCATTGGAGATATATTCGACAAGTATACTACTATGAAAACTACCTCAACCCAAAACATG
>LPNX010100240.1:336682-380693 GCA_001517045.1 Pseudotsuga menziesii | reverse complement strand
AAATGTGAAAAGACATTTTTATGAATTATGAGTACTTTACTTGAAAATGACAATAATATTATTTTATGAGAAAGTGAATTGTGATTACTTTACTTGAAAGTAACAATAATATTATTTTATGAGAAAGTGTGAAATGACTTTTATTATGAGTACTTCACTTTATGACTTAAAAGTACTTGTACCACTACCTTGGTTAGCTATGAGTTTTCATCCACCATATAAAATGTGACAAATAAGCATTATTAACTCATGCAATGCCACCTCAACCATGGGGGATGATGTCATCTACTAGAATGTAATTGGTTGATTTTTATAGTACATTTTGGTCCTTTTGAGGCCCATTTTTGACCTCAAATTCTCTCTAATGGGTAATAGACCCATTCTACATCATACACCTAGACATGTCCGTGATTGCATAGTTATGTGGCTCAACTAATCAATTTTGTTGTTGGGTGTAAGGTGTGGTGTATTGTCTTTTGATCTTGTGTTTAGCACAAAAAATTTTGAACTCTTTGGAGAAAAATTCTTGGTCACCATTATCAAATTTAAAATTGGTTATAGGACAACTAGACCCTTTTTCTACTAATGCTTAAAAACTTTGAAATTCATTAATGTTGGATTTTAAATTCAAAAAGTGCACTGCCATCTTATTAGGAACCCTTTTTCTACTAACGCTTAAAAACTTTGAAATTCATTAAATGTTGGATTTTAAATTCAAAAAGTACACCGACATCCTATTAGGAAATAGATAGCATGGGTGATTGATGTTGTGTTCATTTGTCCACAAATGTATGCATGAACCAGTTGAAGGACTTTGGTCTCTCTTCAATCATATTCTTCCTCAAATGGCATTATGTGGTGCTTCTCTACCTAGTAAGCTCCACATACACCCTAAATATTTTGTTGGATTTCAGGAAGTCCATATACTACATTCTCTCAACCCAATTGAGAGATATAGGTGAGGTTGAGGTGTGCACATTATTGTTTCCAAATTGTACTAATGTGTAGTGCACTCTTTGTTTCCAATGCATGCTCCTTGACCTATTCAGTTTCAATTAATATAAATATTCCATGATCATCCACACCATGATCAATGGTATCCTAAGTATCCTTGTCAACTATTTAGCATTTTTTATCGATAATGTTGACCACAAGCTAGGGACAATGTCCCATAGTTTGAATAACTAATAGTAGATTAAGATCCATACTTAGCACACAGTGCACATTAAGGAAAATAACCATGTTCCCTCCAAAGGAAATCTCTACACATTTCCTTTTCCAGCAACTATGTACTCTTCACCGCCATCGAAGACCAATAAATCATTATATAAACTTGGATTTCACTTAGTGAACCAATCATGTATGTTGGTGAAATAGTGAGATGCACCTGAGTCGAAGTACCAAGCAAATGACCTATGGATATCTTCTTGTTGCTTAACCAAGAATGCATGAAAGGCCTACTCTTTCTCCTCAGTATGTTCTATTATGTAATCCTTATACTAAGGCCCTTCATGGTTGGTTTCCTATTCAACCAAATTCATTTTGCTTAACTTCTTCATATAGCCTACCTTGCCACAGTTGTGTCAATTGATGCTCTTCTAACTCCTTGCGGTATCTTCTTCATTTCCCTAACCTTTCGTATTTTCCCATTTACTTTTTCTCTTGAAAATTGTGGTAAAGGCTTGTTCTAAACCCTTTTTCTTATAGCTACTACCAAATTGTTTCTTCCATATGCCCTGTTGTAAGATCTTATTGCAAATTTCATCAAACCTTAGGTCAAAACCCATAGAGTTGATGTTCAAGGTCTCAATAAAGTGCTCATGTGCACATGATAAAATTTTCAACATAATTACGATCGTGTCTTCTTCTTCCATCTTGCTCTCAATGGAAACTAGTTGTTCCGATTATCCATGATCTTGAATAAGTGTTCCTTAAATGACGCACTTTCATCCATCATAATCGTGAACAACATATCCTTCAAGAAAAAGGCTCGACCCTGTCCAAAATCTCATGTAGATCTTTCAACTATTTCCACGTCATAAAGTATTCCCTATCTAAACCTTGAGAAGAATAGAATATATCATGGACAACTTAAGAAACATTACTGCTTCTCTATCTCACTCATAAAATTTGTCCCAGTATCTACCCACAACTATGAAATAAGTATTCTTACCTAAAACAATTTCAGACAAGCACTTTTACTAAAAAAGGCCAACATACATTGTTTCCATGTATTTTGGTTCTTTCCATAAAAACTGTAATTGGTTTTCAACATGATGTTAGTTAAATATCCTATAATTATAAGTTACAAATGCAATAAAATATATTGAAACAAACTAAAATGCTAAAAAGTACCTACCAAATCCCCTCGATACTGGCTCTAAACCATTATAGCAACCACATATCACTGATAAATGTGCAATTTTTTTATAAATGTATCCACAAACAACTCAAAAACACACATATTTTGACAAATATTCTGAAAATCAAACTCATAAACCCCATATTTGCATTCCAATAGCTGAAAAACACATATATCTTGACATGTCTTCTCTGAAATAGCTCAAAATAGTCTAATCTGATATAGAATGGCACCAAAACAATTAATTTCTCTATAAATCTATTGAAAACACTAAACGAACAACTAAAACATCCAGATCTTGAAATCTAAACACCAATACATATAAGAACAAATCCAATATGCTCACAAATCATCTAAATTGGAAATCAATCAAAGAAATTTCACTAATTAACTATCAAACAAGTTGTATAGTCCATAATTTCTCATCAAAAACTTCATGTAATCATCTGCACATGTCTATGCACTTCCAATTTTTTTAAATTTCATGTTCTGTATAAACATGTATGGATCAAATTGGCATCATTGTTTGGATTCCTTGAATTGTTGTGCCGTACCTAATTGTATGGTTAATTAACCAAGCTTGCTACACAAAACATTAAATATGTCATAGAGTCGATTAATCAATAGAGGTAGATGTATAGAATCACATAAAATTAAATATATCATACAAAATCTATCTTGGAAGCGATCATACAATCATACAGTTGTTGTACAATTTTTCCTAAAATAATTTATTTGACTTGACAAATCCTACACCTCAAAGTTTCACTTAAAAAAAAATAGGTTGCTTCAAAAAAAATTGAAAAACACAATACATGGTTTCAATAAAACCCTTTCAACTTTTTTATGTGCTACACTAGAAATCCCTCGATCCGTCTCTATTGGCCGCTATCCCTAATTCTTCACGTTGTCATAGACTTCGAGGCTCTAACTAAGCTTTGATACAATATCACAAAAACAAAACACAAAGAAACAAAAATAACATGGAAGAGTGATCATAATGTATTGCACATATGAGAAAGAAAAAGTTTTTGTATGTAGGGTTACAATTAGATTGAATCATGTTGAAATATTGTAACTTCAAAGGATATTCTGAATGTATTTTACTGATGTAACCCAAGGGAGATGTTATTATTCCTCTGTCGGGGTGTTACTATTGTAATTGGTCATCATAGAGTCATGAGGTAAAGCCTCCATTTTAAGTCAGGTCATTAGTATCCAAATGAATAATATAAAACATTGTTTTGAGTTTTCCTAGGTGAAGTCGGTCCAGACAGTTTAGTGGGGCCGACTTGTTTAGGGTAACAGTCATTTGGCTCAATGTGTATAAATAGAAGAGTTGTGCTTCTTATTTGAACTCATACTCACTCACTTGAGTAGCGCATAGGAGAGAGAGAGAGAGAGAGAGAGAGAGAGAGAGAGAGAGAGAAACAGACAAAACAACAAGGAGGAGGGTACCTTTTTTTGGGTTATATCTTATACATATTATACAGAGGAAGTTTTGTTGGGTTTTCTTCCCCTTGAGGGTTTCCTGGGATAAATATTGTGTCTATCTTGTGATTGCGTTTCTTTCAGTTATTTTGCATATGCCACTGTTGTGAATTTGGATTGAACACTAATGATATCTAGTCTAGCATATGAAATATTAACATGGTGTCAGAGCTAGCCTGAATAGGACAGCTTTCACGAGGTGAAACTCTCTCTCCTCTCCCTCAGGAAGAAATTAGGGTTTCTGCAAAATTTGGGACTCATAAGATCTGCTTGCATAGAAATCTATGCCTTCCTAGAGCACATGGATTGAGCCCGGGATCAAATTTTTTGGGTGGTTGAATCTCTGAGAAATCCAAACCCTAGTTTGGCCTTGAACCAGAAAAGTGCATAATACTAGAACCAAAAATTCTGTAGAGCTGCAACCTCGCAAGTATGATTTGAAGAGTGAATATTTGGGATATCCATAAATCAATTGGACCAACCAACTCACCTTAGTCAAGCGCATATCCTGGTAAGGTCAACTTTTCATTTTGATAAATTTCATTTTTTAGTGACCTACTAGATAGGATAGCCCCAAGCACTAAGCTTGAAGATAAACTCAAAGGCATAGAAAACTTCCTAGCATGGAAGTATAGGATTGGTCTCATTCTAAAAGAGAATTTCCTTTAGAAGTACATCAAGGATGAAGTTGTAGAACCAACAGAATTTGAAGCTAAGGAGAAGAATGAACAAGACCTGATCAAGGCAATGAGGATCATTGTTGATTCTATCAAAGATCACTCGATCCCTCAAGTGTCATCTAAGAAGACACCAAAGAAAATGTATGATGCACTTTCCAGAATGTATGAGGGAAGGAACATCCACAACAAGATGAATCTGATATCTCAACTGAAGGGAACCAAGATGAGTAAAGGAGAATCAATTCAAGATTACTTCACAATGGTCTACCAGTTTAGAGAGAAACTAAGTTCCATTGGAGACACCCTTGATGAGGATGAACTAGGTATGACTGCTCTCAATGGTCTCACTAGACCTTGGGACTCATTCATACAGAATCTGTGTGCCAAAAAAGAAAGTATGAAGTTTGACATAGTATGGGAAGATTGCACTCAAGAAGAAGTTAGAGTAGCTAACAAAGAAGCTCTAGTCAGAGAATATGATCAGGCTCTATCCATCCATACTAAAGGAAGAAAACAATCAAACTTCAAGAAGGGTAATCATAAACCTTCAAAAAATAAGTTTCAAAAGAAAAAGAAGGATTACTCAAAGTATCAATGCTACAATTTTCATAAGATATGACACCTTTCCAGAGAGTGTCCATAACCAAAGAAGAAGAACAACAACAAGAGACATCATGCTCATCTAGCTGAAGATGAGGATGAGGAATAAAGACCTTAGAATATACTAACAAAAGAAGAAGATGTAGATGAATATGTACTATTCTCTACACTCTCTAGGTTTCTAACACCTAGAGAAGATACATGTCTTATTGATAGTGGTGCTTCAAAGCACATGACAGGGAAGAAGCAAACTCTATCATGACTTGAAGAAAATAACTCTCCTAAGAAGGTATCATTGGGAGATGACTATCAATATCCCATCAATGGTATTTCTGAATCAAGATACAAGCTTGACTCTGGGACTTCCATATTGAAGATGAAGGAAGTACTGTATGTACCATGTTTGAAAAATATCTTACTTTCCATATTAGCTCTATATAAGAAAGGATATAGAGTTTCTTTTATAGATGGACAAGTACTTATGTGGCCCAAAGGAAAGACACCTGAAGATGTTGTGGTCATTGGAGAAGAAGGAGGAGGACTGTATAAACTCAAAGGACATCTAGAGACAGCCCTTGTCCATGAGACTGCCAGATTAAGTGAACCGAGCATAGGAGGATTTCTCACCGCAACAACTACAAAGAACTGCCCTATGTGAGCAAGGTGGTAACATGGTTACCAAATTTGAAGATTGAATATGAGGGAACTTGCAAAGGATGTGAAAGAGGAAAGAACATCAATAATCCATTTCTGGAAGTGAAGTGTTCGAGAAGTTCAAGGAATTCAAATCCTTCATAGAGAACCATTCAGAAAATAGAATCAAGACACTGAGATCAGATAATGGTGGAGAGTACACTTCAAAGGAATTTGAATCATTCTGTAAGGAGGCGGGAATCAAGAGGGAACTAACCACTCCCTATAATCCCCAACAGAATGGTGTTGTGAAAAGAAAGAATAGAACCATTATGGAAGCAGTGAAGACCATGATTCATGACCAAGAGCTCTCTATGCACCTGTGGGCTGAAGCAGCAAGAACAGGCGTATATGTGCAAAATAGATTATCTCTCAATACTCTTGGATTCATTACTCCTCATGATATGTATATAGGAAAGAAACCTGAAGTGAGCATCTCAAGATATTTGGTTGTCCAGTATAGGTACATATTCTGAAAGAGAAGAGAACCAAGTTGGATCCTTCTAGAAAGAAGGGAATATTTGTTGGGTACTGTGAAGTCTCGTAATAATTCAGGATATACATCTCAGTATTCCATCATATCGATATTAGTAGGGATGTAACATTTGATGAAGAGGCATCTCTTAAGAAATCTAGAAGGTGTCAGCTTGAATAAGTACATGAAGAGGATGTACCTCCCATAATGGTAGAAGTTTAACCATTAGAGAGAATTTGAGGTCAAAAATGGGCCTCCTAAGAGATGTACTACAAAAATATAAGATATATTAAAATATTGTGAGTTAGGGGTTTTATGGGGTAGGTATATATGACAACTCACCTCCTACACTACTTTTTATGCACAATATAAATAACCATGGTTGAGTTACTTTTCTAAATTGACTATAAATAAAATTAATAAAATAACTCTACAATGATGTGACTAAGATTCATTGTAAATTCCCAAAAAAATATTGTCCTTTAGCATTTATTTGTCTTGAACTTGTAAATGAAATTAAATAAAAAAATTATTTTTAGGAGTTATTTTTTTAATTTATGTTGAATTTTTATATTTAGTACATTCATAATCAATTTAATTTTAATGTGATTTAATTGAGATTTATTTACATGTAAAATTTTAACAATATTATTATAATATTTATTGCATTATTAGAATAAATTAATATCAAAATCATAAAAAAAATTTATATATTCATTTTATTGTAAATGAATGTTATAGTTAAATCTCTTATAGAAAATAATATAAGACTTAATTTATTCTTAAAAAATTAGTAGTAGTAGTAGTAGTAGTAGTATATATATATATATTATCTTTAGAACATTATTATTTTGTAAAACATTTTTTTATTGGAAATGAATGTTATAGTTAAGTCTCTCATAGAAAATAATATAAGACTTGATTTATTCCTAAAATTTGACTAGTGAAAATATATAAAAAAAAATTAACTATTAGTATTATCTTTAGAATATTATTATTTTGTAAAACATTTTTTTTCAATTTATTTTAAAGGAGTGTTATAGTTAACTATCTCATAGAAAATAATGTAAGACTTAATTTATTCTTAAAAAGGGTTGTAATCCTCTCGTTGATACCCTAATCAATATTATAGATGATTTTGAGAATGGATCCCTAAAGAGTGAGGATTCCATGGAAAGGGAGGTATATTTTTCTATTGGTCCCCATATTCGAGGGGGTTATTATTACAATCTTAGATCTAAAAAATCTATAGAGTTTGAACCATTGGGAGGGCTAGCTCTAGATTCTATGGGGAGTCAGGAAATTTGGCGGTAGGAATGAAGTCAACTTTCAAACATTCTCAAGAAAAAGCTATTAAAGACATCTAATAGGGAAGTCAAAAATTGATCACATGGTTCCTTAGAGTGGGACAAGCCATCTAGTGGCTACCCCATGAAAATGCTATCAATTAATGTCAGGGAACTTAGGGAGAGTTCTTGGCCATGTATCTACTATTGAAATTCACTTTTTCAAGAGGAGTACAAGCCTTACAAGTTTTTGACGAATATGGATTAGTTATAATTGCATTACTAGGTCTCTAAGGGTACTTAACACTCAAGTAATCCTCTGGTATAGCAACTACAACAACTTTCATGTTTATTCCCATGCATTCATTATTAACACATTTATAAAGAAATCAAATTGTAGATAATGTTTCCAAGGAGGGACTCCATATTCAAGAGGGACACTTAGTTATTCAGGAATATGCTACCGATTTCTTGAGAAGACGAAGTATGAGTTCTTTACATGATCTATAAGAATATGGTTTTGATATTCTCACTAAGCTAAGCCTTTTCGAAAATATTTGTCAAATTGTTATTGTATTTTTGTTTAATGATCTACTTTTAGTCACTTAAGGACTTTAGTGGGATGTCATCATAGAACATTATGATCCATGTATTAAATCATCATCAATTAATGTCAGGGACCTTAGGGATAGTTATTTGCCTTGTATCTACTATTGAAATTCACTTTTTTAAGAGGAGTATCTAGGATCACAAACTGTGCAGAGATCGATTTATGCATTGTTATAGAGAGGTGCCATTGGGCACACAATATGGAGAAACAATGGTTATTAATAAAATTTAAGAAAAAAATTGGCTCAAGAATAGTCTTCAATTTTATGGGTGGCATGATCATGATGTAATCTCCTTCTGTCCTTCCAAACATTTGTGGTTTCCCACAATTTTTGTCCTCAACGCCACCAAAATACATATAAAATTTACTTGTCTTTACATCCTCTTCCATTTAAATCCTCATCTCATAGTCATAACTAAGGATTATTATGCATGCACATCCTCACCTTATAATACGAATTGGGTCAAGGAGCAGAGACAACCATAAAATATTAAATATGTCAAGACACAAAGAGTAAGAGACAACTATAAGTAATTCTTATATTAAATATACCATATATTCATTATCATGCCTTATGGTCTGACAATAAAAAGGGTAGTGGCATGCATCAACATGGAAAACGTTTTCGACATAGAGGTATACACGTTAATTGTTTTCATTAAATAACTTTAATTTCTACCCATGACTATCGACTCACTGAATCGGGAACTAGTACAAAACACAACAAATTTTAGAGCCTTCGTCCCTTAATTACTCACACCTAGAACTTTCTCAAATCTAGCCATTAATAAAGTCCTTTTGATATTTTGGTTGAATTTAAAAGGCGGATTGTTGAGACTCAGACATGCACTGAGTTGCAAGCATTCGATTGACTTAGGATTGATTCCATTGCCCCTCCATCCCATACATGTATGCTTTCACAGAAAGTGTTGAACAAAAAAAATTGATGTCCTACTCTGGTTATGTTGGCTTTGCTAACTTGTTTCGTATGTAGGAATTTTTTTTAAATGTTTTCCGAGTTGTGTATTATTTTTTCTTAGGTGCCCAATCCTTATCATTCTTACATCTCTCAAGCGTGGATTTCACGTGGATGCCCCAATATGGTTATGGCATAGTCTAACTGGTTTTTTGGTATAATGAAGTGTGCTCTAACTGGAAAAAAAATACAATAGAATAGTTGTTATGTTATTGAACTATAAAATTAATGATACACATATGACAAATTAATGTGTTCAAAATAAGTTTTATTGAAAATATATCATTTTTTCATGTAAATATTAAAGATTGCTTAATTGTTAAAAATTATAAAAAATTAAAAAAAACAATATTTATTTTTTGCATTTTTTTTGCAAAAAGGTTTCGTTAATTTGGCTCCAAGACTAAATGTCCTTCCAATTAAAATTAAAACCAATCAAATTTGATCTCTATTCCTGCCAATTCTATTACAATTCTCTTATAATATTTGTATTTAATATTGTATGTATGTCAATATTCTATTTTTTTTGTTGCAGGTGTGTTTTATACATTTTTTATTATTCTTATGTGAATCGAGGGGCTTTTACCGTTCGCATGTTGTATCATTTCGTTACTTAATACATTCAATCCTTAATACATGCGTTGGTAAGTTTACATGGACACCAATCACTCTGTGCATCAACTATCAGCATCTAAGCATCTAGGTACAAACTATGAGTATGGACCGGAAAGTAGCAAAGTAGCTGATGAATTATGAATAAATGCTGGAATAAGCAACTAGCCCACCTTCTTTGTCCCTTTTCTGGGAATAACGAAGACATGAGTTAATGTGGGATCGTTGGATATCCTTTAGCTGGGGGGAATCTGTGTTATTCATTTATTTAGTTCCTGGGCACGTGAATATTCCATCCTGACGTATAACAATAAATATATTTGCCAACTTTTCCAAATCAAAGTTTCCTAGGCAATTCGGCATACATTTTTCATCTATTAAATCTGTTTTTTTGTCATTTATTGAGTTTCTGGGTGCATTCCATAAAATAACAGTAACTATCTTTGCCAGATCAGAATTTTTTATTCTTGCACATTGATCTAGGAACAAAGCATCAATCTCATCAAAGAATAATCAACAAATAACTCATGAAATGGTGTTAATCGAAACCGAAATTGGTTTCCTCTCTGTATATTTAATAAACAATCAATGGTTACAATACCAATGTCAAGCAATAGCTTGAATGAGTGAGGAATTTGAATACCTAACGAGGAAATTCGAAGTCATGAGTGAGTATGGCTTAACTGACCCTTAGCCATTCAATCACACTTAGTTAACCACTTGACCAAAACCCTAATTGACTCACCAAACCCTAACTAAAGTCGGAGTGCAATAAATGATTGAATCTCAACTGAAGGAGATCAAACACATGTCATAGCAAGCCAACCATCAAGTGCTAGTGCTCCATGACTTCAATGAACCCCGATGAGGTTAACTGAATCTGAGCTGATCATCAGAAGTTGGTGGATGCGCCCCTGTTGACTCCAGATCATTAAATAATATTAAATAATCATTAAATAATATATTTAATGAGAGGAGGCACCTTAACTGACTGGTTGAACTAATTGTACCCACCAGTTAGCAACTAGGTGCATTAATATCACTCAGATCACCCCCGGAGTGCTTCCGTTAGCCTCAAAGTCTAAGTTAGCCTCCTTGACTGTAGGTAGGCATGGGTGTGACTGGATGATGGCAATTAATGCTCCACTGATGTCAATTAATGTCAATTATACTTAGGATAGTGGTTTAACTAGGCCAATTTGACCAAAAAGAGTGTGTATGATGGTAAATGTCTCCAACACCCCCCCTTAAGCTATACTCAGGAAGAGTTTAGAAAACATAGATGCATAAAAATTCTAGGGCCCCGAAAACTAAGGCCATAGGTCACCCTGTACAATGCTGAAACTGAAACAATGCTCAAAACAAACTGAGTGAGGAAAAGAGGGAAAACCCAGTGGGAAAAACCCCCCCTCAAGCTGAATACTGAAACTAGTCTGGATCACCCTAATGAACTCACCCCCAATAGTGAACGGAGGTAAGTGAACTTATTTTCTGAAAAGCTCTTGGTGAAGATGTTTGCAATCTGCTCATCAGTTGGGCAGTATTGCAGAATGATGGTCCTATCATGCACTAGCTCCCTGATGTAGTGCATGTGAATCTCTACATGCTTGGTCCTCTTCCTGGTAACTGGATCCTTGGATATCTTAATAGCACTCTGGTTGTCACAAAAGAGGACAGTGGACAAAGTACTACCAAGATAAAACTCTGAAAGAATGCCTTGCAACCAAACTGCTTGGATGCAAGCATTCACCGCTCCTCGATACTCGGCCTATGCTAAAGATAGTGCTATGGCAGCCTACTTTTTGCTTAACCAGCAAATGGGGCCACCACCAAACATGAATACATATCCATAATTTGACTTCCAATCAATAGAATCACCCACCCAATTGGAATCTATGTATCCAACCAACTCTAGCTCGGAGTCTGCAGCATAGTGAATGTCGTAGGTCTTGGCTCCCTGAATGTACTGGAGGATCCTCTTGGCTACCTTCCAATGAATATCATGAGGCTACTACATGTATCTTGATACAGCATTCACAGCATAACAAATATCAGGCCTAGAATGTGTCAAGTACAACAAGCTACCAATCAGCTATCGATAGATAGTGCAGTCCATGGGAGGTGTGTGTTTTCCTTATTCAAGGTTGATCCCTGAAAGGAAAGGGAATGGTGTAGGCCTAAATTCAGCCATGTTAAACTTGAATAGTAGGTCTGAAGTGTATTTGGACTGAGTGACCATAATCCCATCATAATTTTGCTCGATTTCGAGCCCCAAAAATTGTTTTAGAAGCCCCAAATCACTTATTTCAAAGGCATTGTGGAGAGCAGTTTTGATGGCTGAAATGGAGGCAACTGTGCTACCTGTGATCAGTAAGTCATCAACATGTAAAACAATTATAATTAGATGGCCATAATTCTTCTGTAAATACACATTTGGATCTGATCTACATCTCTGAAAGTTTTGCAAGAGAAGGAAGGCATCCATCTTCGAATACCACTCTCTTGGGGCCTGTTTTAACCCGTATAGTGACTTCTTTAGCTTGCAAACCAAAGATGGATCAGTGATGTATCCCATAGGATACTTCATGTATATCTCCTCATGAATATCTCCATGCATAAATTCTGACTTAACATCCATGTGATGCACCTCCCAGTGCTTGGATGCTGAAATAGCCAAAACAAGGCGGATGGAGTCCATTTTTGCAACCGGTGCAAAGGTCTCATGGTAGTCCACTCCTTGGACCTGAGAGAAAAATTTTGCTACCAGACTTGCCTTATATTTTCAGGTGCTTCCATCAGCAGCAACCTTTTTCCGAATTACCCACTTGCATTGAACCAATTTCCTTCCCGGAGGAAGAGAAACGAGCTCCCAAGTAGTGTTTTCTCTGAAGAGAATTCATCTCTTCATCCATGGCAACTTGCCATCTCGGATCATTCCGAGCATGGTAGTAGGATTTTGGATCTGAACTAATCATCAAATAGCAATTTTTGGATAGTAAATTATCAGAACAAGAGAGCGCAATACCTGCTCTTTGGAAATCAGACCAGGTTCTCCTTGGATCATCCCGATTTCCAATGTTTTCTCCTGCGGAGGTGAGTGTCTGTTGGGCCCATGTAGGAAGATGATTTTGCACTTCAGGTTCTGATTTAGCATATGATGATTTCTGCACACTGATATCATAAATTAGAGGATCCAAATCAGGGTCATCACCCCCAATTTCATCATCCAAATATTCAGTAGAATAGGAAGGAAATTCAGCAGTTTTCTCCTTCACTAATTCCACCTCCTGAAGCGGCTCATCGAACTTGACACTTCTCTCGATGATGATATATTTGGTCTTGATATCCAGCAGCTTTAATCCTTTAGATTCATCAGGATACCCAATAAACATACATTCTATGCTTTGCGGTTGCAAAGCCCTTCTTTTATCAAGTGGAATCCGGGCCCATGCAGTGGACCCAAACACCCATAGCTTCGACACATCCGGCTTGTGTCCGAAGTATGCTTCAAAAGGAGTCTTTAATTTCAAGGATGAGTGTGGCACCCTATTATGAATGTATTCTATAGCATGCATGGCTTCATCCCACAAATTTGCAGCAAGCTTCTTTGACTCCAACATACAGGTGGTCATCTCCTTGAGAGACCAATTCTTCCTTTCCGCTACTCCGTTATGCTGGGGAGTGTAGGGAATTGAATGTTGGACCTGAATAACACTTTGGGAGAATATGTACAGAAACTCATTACTAACATACTCCCCTCCATTATCAGATATCAAGATCTTTATCTTAAGCCCAGAGGCATTTTCGATCAAGGCCTTCAATTCAGAAAAAATTTCACATACTTCTAATTTCTTTTTGAGAAAGAAAACCCATGTATACCTTGAAAAATCATCAACAAAAGTAAGGAGGTACCTTGATCCATTCATGTATGTGAAAGGAATCAAACCGCTGATATCAGAATGTATCATCCCCAATATGCTTGTAGCTCAGTTTGCCTTCCCCCGATCAAACTTGTGCTCAGGGTGTTTTCCAATCACACAGCCCTTGCAAATTCCCGTGGTTGCCTTGATGACCGGGAGGCCTTCAACCATGGATTCTTTCTGTAATTGCTGCAAATATTTGAAAGTAATATGGCCAAACCTCTCATGCCACATCCTACTAACCTCATTTCCATGAGTTAACAGAGTGGTGGGATTTGCATCCGCAACAAAGTGAGAGAACTCATAGGCTTTTGCATGATGGTTTGCAAGGCCTTTAGCAATGAGTTTCCCGGATGAAATTTATGTTATCTCAACATCATTTGGGCTGAAAGAGACTATCTTAGGCATTCCTATATGTGTCATTTGATAGAAACTAAGGAGATTTCCTGCCAGAGACGGTACATATAAAACATTAGAGAAAAAACCATTTTCAAGATCTACAGTACCTTGTCCTTCGGAAATGATGGTGGAGTCATCTCCCATGTGGATGGGGATGGATTTGCCGGTCTCCAAATATGAAAAGGAGTCTTTTTCAGCCATCATGTGGTTCGAAGCTCCACTGTCAATCAAAAGTGCTTTGGACTTCGAAGTGATTGCCATGAGGGCATGACCTTTCTCATGCTGTGGTTCCCGATCTTGGTGATCTCTCCTCTGAAAGCTCTCCAAAAGATTGATGTGATTCCTCTCAAGGAGAGAGGTTGCTTCATCAATATTTGTCTTCATGCAGGAATTTTCAGGGTGAAAACCCTCCCCGCAATAAGAACACTTGACTTTTTCTTTCCCATTGTGCCCCTTTGCTTTGTTCTTCCTTGAACCGGAAGATTCATCATGCTGCTGGTTTTCAACTCTAGGCTTGGGAGCATCAAATTTAGTTTTCTAATTTTTTTGCTACTTTCCTTTACCCTTCAGATCTTTGGTCCCCGATACATGAGGTCTTGATCACGAGAAGATCGGACGATCCCCATCTGGACAAGCTTGTCATGTTCATTAGTTAGGGACTCAATGAAGGCATTGAGTGTAGGCATATTCCATCCAGGGGTTGTGATCTTCCCCTCACGGAATGTAGAAACAAAAACTAAATAATCAGCCCCGAGTTTGGAGAGGATGGAAAGGATGAGCTGATCATCCTCCTTCTCCACATTGCATTGGTTCAATATTAAAACAGTATGCTTGAACTTTTTAAATAAATCATTCAGAGTCTCGAAATTGGAAGGTTGGAGAGACATGAGTTCATTTTCGAGTTGGTAAACTCTCAAGTCATCATGCTTTCCATATAGAGATTCCAATTTGTCCCATATTTCTTTTGGTGTCTTCAAATCCGTAAGATGGAAGAGAAGGTCTTCGAAAATAGAGAGGCACAAGAAACCGAAGGCTTCATCCTTCTTGTTCAAGAATCTTGATTTTTCTATGGTGGATCTAGGCTCAACTTCAGTGTCCTTTGGAGTGCAACTGAATCTCCATTTTATTTTTCCAAGAGTGGAAATTGTATGGAGTCAAGAGATCTACTGAGGAGGCCATCTGGATGTGCTATAGCGAATGCTTCACCTGTAGAAACCTGAAAATCAAAACAAAAGGGGAAAAATAAGGTCGGACAGCCTGCACATTCTAGGCTTTCATCACACCCAGCATAGTCAATCAAGCAAGCTTGATAAACAAGTTATTTACTTGGGATATTGAGTGGTAATCCTTGGCTTCTGGTGCAGTGCTGGAATTTTGAGCTATTGCTCACTTTTCATGGAGAAATCTGTCAAAAATCTTTTTTTTAAGAGATAGATCTTCGTCCCACCATATGCTCTGATACCATATTATTCTTGCACATTGATCTAGGAACAAAGCATCAATCTCATCAAAGAATAATCAACAAATAACTCATGAAATGGTGTTAATCGAAACCGAAATTGGTTTCCTCTCTGTATATTTAATAAACAATCAATGGTTACAATACCAATGTCAAGCAATAGCTTGAATGAGTGAGGAATTCGAATACCTAAGGAGGCAATTTGAAATCATGAGTGAGTCTGGCTTAACTGACCCTTAGCCATTCAATCACACTCAAACCACTTGACCAAAACCCTAATTGACTCACCAAACCCTAACTAAAGTTGGAGTGCAATAAATGACTAAATCTCAACTGAAGGAGATCAAACACATGTCATAGCAAGCCAACCATCAAGCGCTGGTGCTCCATGACTTCAATGAACCCCAATGAGGTTGAAGCTGAACTGATCATCAGAAGTTGGTGGAGGTGTCCCTGTTGACTCTAGATCATTAAATAATATTAAATAATCATTAAATAATATATTTAATGAGAGGAGGTGCCTTAACTGACTGGTTGAACTGATTGTAACCACCAGTTAGCAATTAGGTGCATTAATATCACTCAGATCACCCCCGGAGTGCTCTAGTTAGCCTCCTTGACTGTAGGAAAAGGCTAAGTTAGCCTCCTTGACTATAGGTAGGTGTGGGTGTGATTGGATGATGGCAATTAATGCTCCATTGATGTCAATTAATTTCAATTATACTTAGGATAGTGGTTTAACTACGCCAATTTGACCAAAAAGAGTGTGTATGATGGTAAATGTCTCCAACAAAATTTTCCTAGGCGTGAATGTATGATATTCCCCTCATTCAGTCAATTAACAGTTATATATTTTCCAGAGAACTTTCTGGGGCTAGTGAATTCGAAATAAATGTTGGAATAAGCAACTAGCCCACCTTCTTTGTCCTTTTTCTGGGAATATCTTATGAAGCTAATTGGATCAAAGTGATCGTTTTCTCTTCTTTAGAAAGTGACTGACGGGAAGGGAAATCTAGAAAAATACAAATGGGTTTGTTGTCAAAAATTGGCGGTAGGATGTTCTTAATTTCAATACAATTAGTACAAAGTATAAAACTCTCAAAAAAATGCATAGAGAGAGCATGTTGTATGAGCAACAGCGAAGGGGGAAGAGAATTTTCAAGCAGGAGCTCAAGAATGTGTAAAACTATTTTTTATCTGTGGTTGAGGTACTTTTCTTTCAATTTTATCTAAATAAGTTCCTAAATAATCTTAACAGATTAGTTTAAGGTAATGAGGATATGAGCTACAACTACTCTTCACACATTGAATTCCTACTAAGTAATAGAAACATACATCATAGAAAACATATATAGTGACAGCATAGACCATAGGTTTGGTCCAAATAATTCAACGACCAATCAATCTGCAAAACCCTGTCATAATCTACCCCTCAATATTGTAAGAGTGAGGTCTACTGTGATTTAAAACAAAAGGCATGGATTCATCTATCACCATTCAAACACTTGATTTTTTCAATTACTAATTGAAAACCTTCAATCAATGGTTGCATAGAAGAGCCACAATAGTTGAGAGGGTGCATTGGTTAATGGTACTAGCAATGCGTCACTCTTGAACATTAAAATATCTGAGGATGATGGGCAAGGAAAGTGAGATACCTTCAGTCAAAACTAGTATAGAATGAGGCCAAATCGTGGGTCAAAGAGTAAGCATGGGAGAGTTGTATTAAAGATAAAAGAAATCTCTCAAAACCAACAGAATGAGAAATCATTAAAATGCTATATACAATATGGAAAACAAAGGAAATGGCTTGATGAAATCAACCTTTATGGGCTCAAAAAAATGACTATATATGTTTTGTTTTATGAGGACAAGAACAAGAAAAACACCAGGGCCACAACAACCATGATCAAATCATGAGATGACAATAAGGAAGCATGTAAAAACTATGGGTATGGCTTGATTTTTAGAGAGCAAATAGGGATTCCCATATTATTCTTTACACATACAAACAATCCATACAACCACCATATTATGCAAAGATAAAGATGATTTTTTCCATGAAGAGATCCTACTTCAATTTGTTGAGCTTATGGGTTTGCTTTGGATTCGTTATTGCTTCTTGTTGTAGGTGCCATTATGCCTTACAAATATTATTCTAAATGCCCAAACACTACTTCCAATCAAGTTAGTGATTTCACAATCCAAAATTGGCCATTGTTTCACCTCTTGTCTAGTGAGAAATGAAGAATATGGAGATGATTTTGAAGAATGAAATAAGCCTCTTCACTTCCAACACTCGAGCAAAGAGAAAACTTCATCAATTCAGGGGTCAAATGGAGGAGGATGCACTAGTTTTGTCACTGATATTTCATGCTCCTCTTTCCCTAGCTTGAATTTGCAGAAATAATATTTGGGAAAAATCCCAAAATCCTTATCCAACCACGCAGAATATTTGAACCCTTCAACCTAAATCAATAGTGGAGATAAAGTTCTCCTTTACATGCATAAACCCTGCTCACTATTTAAGTGGAGTGAACTATTTCTAGGTAATTTCTAAAGTTGTTTTGATTACCATATAAGTGCTTGGTTGTTTAATATGACCATATTATAAAATAATACCAAGGATAACAATACATAGACCAAAGCTCCAAGTTGTTAGCACATACATTGTTGTCTTATGTGTTTGCATTACTAACTTGTAATTATTTTTCTTTATTTTTAAGTTACATTCACAAATAGAATTTAAACACAATGCAACCATCCTGTCGAGTCCATCAAAAAACATAACCATGCATACAAAATCATCCATGAGTACATCAATATTCAAACATATACATTAGAGAGTTAACCTTGAGGGAGTTCCAGGATCATAGGCCAAGAAATTAAAATAGGGTTGCTACCATCACTCATTGAAGCAAACAAAGTTAGTTGAATGTAAACCATATCCATATGTACTGTGAAAAGTAATTCAACCAACTAAATTTCAAGTGGATTAAGCACATCATGGATAATTGAATCCTATGGGGAAAATGTAAGAAAATGGGTCATTTTAATCATTGGGATATCAAGTGCCATTCTCATACAATCAAATGTCTATCTCAAATTTCTATCTCATCAAATCAAATGTCTTCAAAGTATGACAAGTTACTTCCAAGTTCCTGAAAATATGTAGTGAAGGTGCCACATATTAAATCAAAACCCCAATGTATAGAAGTGAAATTACTCATAGGATAGATGCTATATATGTTTATCATTCCTAATTAAATCCTTAAATGATTCACTTGTACTAAGGACCTGAGGTATCACAGCTTCGTTGGCATAGATCTCAAGCTGCCATGACACGAGGTTGACTCTTGTTAGAAAAGGTTTCCAATACGTCAAAGTTAAGATAACCATTTTAGTCCTGAGGCATATTTTATGACAAGCTACAATGCACATTGGTCACAATTTGCCAAGAATCCTTTCAATTGTGTTGTTACATATGTTACTAGAATGTGTCATAAAATTTTGAAAATAACAATTGTTCTTATTGCTGGTATATTATGGTCATTGAAGCGCTATCCTGCCCAAAAATTTAGGTCAAACTCTACTCAAAATGTCCCCTTTTGAATGTTGGCTCTTCATATGTCATTATTGTTGCTAGAAACCATAGATTGTTGCCCTAAAAACACAAAATCAGTTTCTTTTAGGACCTGCTCTCAAAATATTGGAAAGGGTCACAAGATGGAAGCGTTTTGCTACTCTAAAGGCCATTAATGCATGCTTGGGAACATCTTTTGTGCAATGTCATTTTGTTATAGCTAAATTACTAAGTTACTAAGGATTTATGTGTACTTCACAATTCATTGCAGCATTTTCCATGTCTTTTCTTGGAGGACCATTGTATCACTAAGGCACTAGTCTACTGTCCTAAACACTGGTCTCCAATCACAGCTCAGGCATTACACTAACTCCTATATAAATTAGGCATTACACTAATTTCCCTCAGTGGTCTTGGCACTAGTCTCTTCTTTCTATCTAGTGGGTTTTTATGGTGAAATGATCTCCAAGCATGAATCTTATAAATGCATAGAATATATTCACATATAGAAATCAACAATTTAACCTTTAAGTAAAAGAAAAAAATGAGGATAAAGAGTACTGTGGTTTTAATAATAGAAGAAACATTCCACAAAAGGTTGAAAACAATATGTAGAACATCATAATTTACAATGAAACAACCTCTTATATTTTATTGATTGTAGGTACAAATAATATTTCGATCTTAAATGCTCGACTCTCGCATAATTTATTGAGAGCCCCATTACTCATGAAAACTCATTACAAAATGATCCTTGCTGAGTTGTTTAATTACTTCATCTAAATTTCTGCTTGCTGAGACAGTTATTTTCTCAATTTTTTGTTTTTTCCCTCAAAAGTAAAAATGGAGGGGACATTGAGAAAGATTTGGAAACCCAACTATCATTGTAGCTTCAATTTTGCATGATTGCTTCTCAAGGTCCAAGATGCACATGTCTCTTCATTTGTTTATTCTCTTTTATTTCTGGCAGACTGTTTGGAAACCATCATATCTCCTAAGATGCCCATTTGGAAAGCCTTCCCAAGCTTACTGAGCACCAATGGTTCATTCCAATTCCTATACCATCATAACAAGAAAGAACTAATCAGTTGAGACATCCAATCATCAACACTGCCACTTCATATTTTGTTGTCCCATTTATGTCTCAATGTATTGAATATAATATAAACAAAGATGAACATGACAAACAATTTAAAATCATATGCAGGGATGAATTAAGAGAAAAAAAAATCAAGATAATAGTACAAATCAAAATTGAGGCCGGTTATAGGTTTGTTATTCTGTGTTAAAATCCGCGTAGATATGATCGCGTGTTTATGCTGTACAGGTAGCCAAAAAAGGTCTCCAATCTATCCCATACAAGGTTGATGTTGGACATTGGTTGTAGGGCCATTAAGACTTCCAAGGATCACTCTTGATTAATATGATTGCTTTTACAGATATCACATGATGGACTTTATGACTATTGGGTTATCTTCATTCATGCCCTGGGTTACCTTCATTAATGCCCAAATTTCAAGCTTCCAAAACTGCTGGTTTGTGGGCTCATATTAATTGCTTTCATTGTATCAACGTGTTATAGGACTGTATGACATGATTCTCAGGGTTACTTCATTGATCATTATTCGTGAATGGAGGCACAAGATTGCTACAATAGACAAGCCTTACTGTTGTAGAAACACCTTACCAAATATTTCACAAATTTGCCACAACCTTGTCTCACATATTGATTATTAGCTTAACTTTACTGAAGGTATATTGCTGTCGAGAAGGTGCCCTATACATAGAGAAGAGTTTCGTAATGATGAAATGTTGTATCAACACCTTCAGATTTTCCAAGTAACCTCCATAGCCCTATTGCAAAAATGACTGGTAGCTTCGTACTGTTGTTTTTCCTCAAACGACTGCTCATATTTGCTTGAGTGTGTCCAAGATACATTTTTTAGGCCCTAGGGATACTCATTAGAGGAATTTTGGGGTCTAAAATGGGCCTCCTAAGGAAAATAATAAAAATATAGTTAAAATAATAAAATAATATTGATTAATTTTGGAGGAAGAAAGAAAGAAACTACTTTTTGTGTTCGTATTTTTGACATATCTCCCTGTGTTTTTACTCAAATTTCGATCGGGAGAGCTCGTTGGATGCGGAATTTGATTCTGCATCCAACGAGTACCCATACTGCATACTTTTGATGGACCCAGCTACCCCAAAAACAAGAAATACCTGAAAAAACGTGATGATGACATCATCATCACGTTTTTTCAGGGATTTCTTGTTTTTGGGGTAGCGGGGTCCGTCAAAAGTATGCAGTGTGGGTACTCGTTGGATGCGGAATCAAATTCCGCATCCAACGAGCTCTCCCGATCGAAATTTGAGTAAAAACACAATGAGATATGTCAAAAATACGAACAAAAAAAGTAGTTTTTTTTAATGACAAATATGTCAATTCAACCATTATGGTTGACTTATTTTATTGAAATCCTATTGGTTCTTGAATTCCAACTCACAAAAACTTATTTTGGCACGTTTTCTTATAAGGCCCATTTTAGACCCCAAATTTCCTCTAATGGCTATTGTACTATTATACATGACTAGTAACACCTAGACCTACTCTTTATTACCCTCCTCATCACTGTTAGAGTGCCCAGGTTGTTGTCCTTGGATGTTACAATGCCTAGGATGATGCAAACATAGCCCGAAGTTGTTGTAGGAGTGTGCAATAAGGTCAATGGTGGAAACCTGCCATGGGAATACCAAACATTTCAGAACACATTACAATAAATGTTGGAAACATCTTATTTCACTAACAAGAACAGAGAAGCAAGAAATTCAATTCATCGTACTAACAAAGTAACAAACCAATATAGTCGTAGGAAATATGAAGCTGGAAAAGTTGATTGTAGTTGCGTAAAAAACTTACGTTCGTCTTCTTCAAACAAGGAAAGTGAAGCTAGAAGCCAGAACTATGCTAACAGAGGAACCAACTATAAAAGGACAAACTCAGCAAGTCAAAATGGATTCAGGAAGAAGTAGGGGAGAATAATAGTCTCATGGGTGGTGCATCAAAAGTATTAAGATCTTTGGGGGAAGTAACATGGCATGCTTGATTTATGCTATATGAGCCTCAAAACTTATACAATAGCCAACCTAAATTTTTTTCTGCAACATTATAACAAGGAGCAGTAGTATAAGAAATATATGGTACAAGAAGTACACAAGTCATTTGATGGTCAAATACAAAGTGAGTGAATGCAGAGTATCCCAAAATCTACATAGCATATATAGGATGTCTAACTAGTGACTTGATAGAAAATCAGAAAACGGAGATAAGGTGCCATACAACTGCTATCCAGCTCATCTGTATTGCGAAATACAAAAAACACGAGTAATTTGTCCTGGGTTACATTTTACAAAGAAAGGAAAAAGCAAGGTGTAGGGCCACAAGTGTCGATACATTAGGGTAAAAATTCCAAGGAGGTACTATACAGAATCCTTGAAGAAACTACTGCAAGCCTTGAGGTAGAAAAGGAGTAAATTTATAAGCTACAAAATCTCACAACATTTAATTCAAGAGATCTACCTGATCCTGAGAGTTTAATGAACAACAATTTATAAATTCATAATGACCAAGAAATGTTGAGTAAAGGTGACCACTCCATACATCATATGCCTGAAATGTGGATTGTTTTTTTACATAATGTCATTTTTCTAATATTTGACTACCCATAACTTCACTAAATTAGTGATCAAGACAAATGAGAAATTATCACTACAAAAGTACATAGGACAATACCTGAATAGTAGTCAAACATGGAACAAAAACTAGTGATGAGTTAGGCGTGACATCTAGTTAGGTGGCTTTGTTTGTCTTTACACATGTATACTCATAGTTTACCAGCGTATTGCAACCAGATTCAACATCCCGCAACCTTAATCTTGAATCTGTACCTGCGAAAGTTGCACAAACACTTCTTACTAAGAAATAAAGTATGTGGACAATTTAATATGGAACAATTTTCCTATTCATATAACAATGAGTAAAATAAAATCTACCACATTCAAAAAACTGAACAATAGAGATAGACTTACTTCAGACATCATACTTGCCTAGTTCATCAATCACAGGAAATGTGCATTAAAAAAAAGGTGTGAATTTTGAAGTATAGATATTTGGAAAAATTGAAAACATGCACACCCACACTAATTCAGGATGACAATGAAACAAAATAAACACTTGAGAATCAACCAGAAAGCTACAGTGCGAGGACATCTACTGATCCTTGACACAAAATCAAGGGACATTGGCCTAAAAGTTCCCTTAATTTTGCCCAAAATTTGGGAAAAGTTCCCAGAATTTTGCCATGATGTCCTCCTAATGTGATGACATTTAAAACTGTTGACTGACGAGACCTCTCCTGATACAGAACCCCCAATGCTGGAATTTCCAAAATAAGAATATATTAAGGAACTACATCATCAAATCGTACTGATGTTACAAGTTCATTAACAAACTCAGGTTCATTGGTGAAATAAGCTATTAATCATTGGTGTCATTACTTGCTTGCACTAACACTTTAAAAGTCAGAAGACGAATCCAAATGTATCCCTGCCTGATGTCTAGGCATGAAAAGGATCTTGCAAAGTGTAACCTCGTTAGGATAAAATCTAAGGGCAATAGGAACTGTGTATTCATCTACTAAATGCTTCAAAATTTGGAGATCACTTTCAGAATGCATACTCAAATCAGGTACATGAATAACTTGTATCCTTGCGTCTTTTGATGGTTCCACTTCAAAATCTCCCTTTTAAATAGATTCATGAGCATAAAATTCAAAATGTAGGGCAAAACCTAGATGATATGCAATAGAGTTAGAGCCTTTTTCAGTAGAACATGCTAACAGCCCCAAACCTTCTTCTTTACCACCCCATCCTCGAGACAAGGAAAACAGCTTTGCTTTTAGAGAATTATCTCTAATTAAGCATTTTCCCACTGGTTTCTTTACAAATGCAACCAATGTATGTAGACTAGAAATTACTACATCTGCATATGAAGAAGCAAGCAAAGTTGAAAGCTGTCGTTGCATAAAAACAATATATCAAAAATCAACAGTAAAACATTAACAGGCATACATCATTTGAATGTCACACATTGTATTCAGACATAGAAATAAAACGTCATTATACATTTTCTCAAACAGGACTTCAAAGGCTTGTTTTCAAACTGGAGTTGATGCACTGGATTGATGGTATCTAGTGACCCTCTTTCTTTTACATGCAGTCACAGACTCAGTTTTATGTGTGGAGAATTGCTAGAAGGGTTTTGAAATGTATGGAAATATGTGATAACACACATAACACCTGCATATGAATATGTATTGATTTTCCATTTATGATGTTTGACCTTTTGTAGGAAAGGTCCCTTGGATGGTGCAGTTGTGAAACATGTTTGTATGCTTGGTATACAGTCAAAACATGGATTCTTGCTAAGCTCTTACTTCCATAGCTCTATTAGCCAGTTTTTTCTAGAGGCTAAATGCGATTAGTCTGCCTATGCATGATTGTCTTGTGAAAGATAAAAGTTCAAAATTTTAAAAAAAACTTCACAGCTGTCCAAAGATGAGCAATGGCGATTATTACAACTGATTTTACCACACATGGCTGATCACATATTTATGGCCTTCCATGTCCCCCTACAGACTCTTTAGACCCCATGGACCGATATTATACTTTTATGTTTCCAAGTTCATCCCTAAAAACACCTGTTTATTGTTGTACGCGACTTTTAATTCTATACCCGCCTGTATACGTGGCTTTTGACCTCAAACCTGGGTACATCACAATGTGTGCATAAATACAAATATTTTTGGAGTTTTCCTTGATGTGTGTATGAACCACTTGACTCTTGGCCTTCCATATGCCTTGATATCGCTCGGATTTGACCCTCCATTACCCCTTTGGAGTGCTATATAAGGAACCCCTTGGATACATTGAAGAGGAGGAATTGAAGAGCAACGAAACTATAGTCCATTGTTGTCATAGCTTGCATATACTTGAGTCTGCATCCCTTTGTCCCTTTGGAGCAATTTGTGTTCTTCCCAAGCTTGCCTTTGCTTGTGAGCTTGCTATCGAGAGATGGAGGATTGAGCTGGTGGAGGCCCAAGTGGAGGACTCAGTTTCTTTGATTTGCAGACATGCCAACAGAGGTTGTCACTTGTGTCATCTTTGATTTAATTAATAGAAATATATTTTCTTATCCAATAATGTGCATTTGAATGAATATTGAATCCATGGATATGTTTAATTTCTTATACATTGTTGATTATATATGCTAAAGTAGATCTAACACCATATTATATAGCATGATTGTCTTGTTTGTTGTTGTTGAGAGCAAATTGCTAGCGCAAGCGGTATTGGAAAAAGCTCAACGGGGATCTACTTCAACCGTCCGGAATAAGGTATGATTCGAGATCCTTTAGTGTTAGATGTTTGGTTTCTCTTGCATATTGGGAAGGGATTGATTTCTCAGGTCTAGTTGTATGTTGTGTTACACCCCAAGACATAGGAAGTTTCTCTCCGTAACAAAATTGGTGACCATACTGGGGAAGTTCCTTGTTTTTCTTTGGGTTTGGGAGCATAATGTGCTTGATATTATTTACTTGCTCTTTGTTTCTCCCCGTTTCTGTGTCACATTTTATAGTATGTTCATCCATTGACACTCCCCTTTATTGGTTTGACCCTTGGCCTGCTTTTTACCACTGTCTTCTCTGTATACGCAGGTTTTGGCCAAAATTTGCGTACATACACGGATTTTTGGCCAAAAGTCACGTATATATGCATTTTTTTGGCCAAAATCCGCATATATATGCAGGTTTTTGGCCAAAAGTCACGTACATACATAGTTGTTCTTTAAACAGTCACATACATCCTCCCTTTTGGTTGAGTTTGATGTTGTGGGAAGTTGTTGGGTGGGTTGTGAGTGTAGTTGGGTCTTCCTAGGTTATTATGGTGTTTATTGACTACTTCTTTTGTGACCAGAGACCGCTTTTTCATTAATTTTTCTTTGAATTATTTTTAGTCATTTATCTTTTTGTTTTTACATTAGTGCATTGCTCTTTTTGTCTCGATGTCTTGCTGGGATTGTGTTTTATACTTGCTGCAGAGACTGAGTTTTAAATGACTTTTTTTCATTTTTCATTCTTTTATATTGAAAAATACAAAATAGTTGCACTCTTAGTTGTATCTTAGATATGGATTTGAGGAGGTACATGCATCGGATTGCTTGGATGAGAGTTATGTTTAGGCTTTCATATAGGAAGGATTGCATTTACATTTGAAGGAAAAATCTTGCATCTCATGTAGTGGCATACCCTGTTCTTCATTTTACGCATTGCACTTGGAATTGCTTGTTAGGTGTGCATATTTACTTCACTATTGAGTCATAAATTCATTAGTTACATAACCATTTCCCTTTGAGTAATCACAACCAATTAAAATCAACTCTTAATTAAAATGAACTACACATTTTTCTTTTATATGGTTCACCAATAATATTAGGATTTAAAGTCTTGGAATAGTTCATTGTAAGTTAATTTTCCAAGACTGCTAAACAAAAACAACTAGGTGTCTGTCTAGGTCAGAGAGAGAAATCCTTGGCATAATTAGTGTTTCTCAAGACGCTCCTCTTACATGGGATTTAAGCACAAGGCGGTGCCCATGATTGTTATTGGGATGACCCCTGGTCACTTTCTATGAGCACCGAAGATATTTCCAGGATTGTATTCATATCTACGGGCTCTTTTGATAGTTTCAGGATTTGCTACCCTGCCCATACGGTCGATCCCGCCTGTGACTTTCCGCTTGAGCATTGGTTGTATTGGGGTGACCTTAGTTTCCTTACCTAGGTATCATAGGGGGTACTTGCAGAGGTTATTCTGTAGGTTTCCTGGCCAGGTGGAGGTCGGCCAGCACAATCTCTTTATGCGTTGAAGATGAGGGCCACTATAATTGGTTACATACCTCCACTTGTAGTGTATGGGAGTTTCAAGACTCTCCTAGGCGAGACATAACTGCTACATTCAGGAGCTCACATATCCTCCCCTTGGTTTTTATTTTTATTTTGGTTGTATATTTTATTAGCAGTGTGCTCTTTGTGTGCTAGTTGGCCTTTAGGATCGCAGTTACTTGAGTATATTTATGCTCTCTTGAGTTTGGGTCCTTTTATTTTCAGAATTCCTAGTATCCTATCACCTGTCCTTGGTCCTAGTACAGACCCTGGTGTCAGACTTGGGGGCATCATAGCCCTTACCATGCTCATAGATTTGGGAGTGCTCACATTCCACCCTCTACTCCATTTGTGGAGGATGTTGACTCCCTTCTCTCAGTCTTTACACCAATGGTAACCCTCACGGGGGTGGTAGTGGATACATGAACATTGGTTCTACACCTTACTTTCCTTCTTATGTCCCATCGTCCACCGCACTGATTCCTTTGAATGTGTTGTCGTGATCAATCCTCCCTGTATCCTATAGTTTGGACTTTACTAGTCATTTCCAGTTGTTTTGGACTAATATTGTTGTCATGTAGGGTCCATTTTTTGTACACTCTCTGTGAGGGCTTTGACCCATTCGTATCTATTTTAGGTATTATGTCTAAACTGGCATATAGGTTAGAATTTCACATCCGCTTGCATTTTTCATGACCTTATGACCGTTTCATTTTAACCCTAGGTATGAACCCATTCCATGGTATCATGGAACCTTCATGTTGTTGTTAGAAGTGGTACTATGTGAATGGTAGAGCTTTCCTATATATGGGTGTCCTAGTTAGCTCCCTTTTTCATTTGGTACCCATTATGTGAGTCATCTCTTAGGTCTGGGAGTCCCATTTAGTCCTAAAATGTCCTTGAGCAAGAGTTTCATACTCCTTTTGAACTTTATGCTGGCCATTCCCCCGAGACTCCCTTGTATATGTCAAGTTGTAATTGCATTATCATGAGTTTTGCTTGCCTTATTAAGCCTTATGTTGGCTTCCTAACTTTGATTATCAGCCATATAGCCCAGGCTTATCTCATGTGTAGCCAAGCAGAGCCTTTTTACATATCTTTTGTGGCTTGATTCCCCATTTTTTACCAGGAGGGGAACTTCCCTCGAGTGTCGTTATCCTGCACATGTTTCCTTGCATTGAGCATAGGTATGTTCCACTGCTTGGAGCTATTTTTATTGTCCCTTGACACTCGTCTCCTCCTATATTTGTAACTATAAAGCACTTTTATTCTTTTTCAAGCTTTTCAAAATATCTGAAAAAATCCAAAAAAATAAAAACAAAAATCTGGACAGGAAAAGATGTTATCTTTGGGAGCAGTCGAGTCATGTCACCTTCAAACAGAGCACGGTATATCAAATTCATTGGTTGGGTTATTAGTTTGACTTTAGGATTTGTACTCGTTACTCTAATTTTATCTCCACTGACTGGTTAAGCTTTCAATCCCTATGGAGCCTCTATTGATGCCTCCTGTGTCATTGAGATGTCCCAGTTTGCATATCGAGTCTATGATGCTTATCTTCAGTCACTATTTTCCTTTATGTTCTTGTTCGAAGGAAGTTGAAGTCTGAGTCAGCCATTCCTCAGTTGTCTTGACTTTTCATGTCGACCATTCCCGGTACTATTACTGGTTCATGCATATCTTGCTTGAGTTATTCCACATTCTACAGTGTTGCTGAGTACCTCATGTTGGTTGATGGGGGATTCCTTAATACCCTCCTTCCATCGGATTCCATCCCATCAACTTCAGATCATTTATTCTGGGATAGGATTCTAGAGCCATTTGAATGCCTTGAGACTTACAGTCATCAATGGTAGGTTCTCTCACCATTGACAGTTTTGGGAATACATCAATTCCCCCTGATAGATGGATTCTTCCAAGTGTTTGACCTCAACACATCTATTCACACTTGTTAGATTGCATCTAGTACCTTGATTCCCATTTTCATTATCGGTGGGTGATCTCGCGTCTGTTAACAGTATACATCAATGATCGGTAATCAGACAATGGACTACTATGTTTGACCTCGACACCTCTATTCGCATAGTAGGACATGTACTCATAGCGGTTTGTCTAGAATACTTTCCATCTTAGTGTCATTCCACATATGCTACCTCCTTGATCATGCCAGTGTTCATGAGATTTCAGCTCTTGTGATTTGATTCCAGTGTATGTCAAATATCTTCAGCCATTATGGAGATCTTGATCCATTGTATATCTTTAGCTTCTATGGAGATCTTGATCTATTGTATATCTTCATCATGGATATTTTCAATCTATTATATATTGTATGTGGCGATGACCACACATGTCACATTTTGTATATCATGCCTATTCATGGCCATTGTACTCTTATGTATCTGGGACTGCTATATGTATTTGCAGTCATATGTAGAGATTGATTATTGTACTATACTGATGGATGTCTGGTTCTTCCACCTGGTTCTTCATCACTCCACTTCTGGGATAGATTTTATAATGTATTTTGGTGATCATGTTACCCCTCTGACCTCACACATTAGGGGGCATCTGTTACAGCTGATTTTACCACACATGGTTGATCACATATTTATGTCCTTCCATGTCCCTCTGTAGACTCTTTAGACCCAATGGACCGATATTATACTTTGATGTTTCCCAGTTCATCACTAAAAACACCTATTCATTGTTATACGTGACTTTCAATCCCATACCCACGTGTATACGCATCTTTTGACCTCAAACCCGCGTACATCGAGATGTGTGCATGAATCCAAATATTTTTGGAGTTTTCCTTCATGTGTGTCTGAACCACTTGATTCTTGGCCTTCCATATGCCTTGATATTACTCGTATTTGACCCTCCATCACCCCTTTGGATTTCTATATAAGGAACCCCTTGGATACATTGAAGAGGAGGAATTGAAGAGCAACGAAACTATAGTCCATTGTTGTCGTAGCTTGCATATACTTGAGTCTACATCCCTTTGTCCCTTTGGAGTAATTTGTGTTCTTCCCAAGATTTCCTTTACTTGTGAGCTTGCTATCGGGAGATGGAGGATTGAGGTGGTGGAGACCCATGTGGAGGATTCAGTTTCTCTGGTTCGCAAACGTGCCGATAGAGGCTGTCACTTGTGTAATCTCTAATTTAATTAATAGAAATGTCTTTTCCTATCCAATAATGTGCATTTGAATGAATATTGAATCCATGGATATGTTTAATTGCTTATACATTGTTGATTATATATGCTAGAGTAGATCTAACACCATATTATATAGCATGCTTGTCTTGTTTGCTGTTGTTGAGAGAAAATTGCTAGCACAAGCGGGATTGGAAAATCTCAATGGGGATCTACTTCAACAGTCCAGAATAAGGTATGATTCAAGATCCTTTAGTGTTAGATGTTTGGTTTCTCTTGCATATTGGGAAGGGATTGATTTCTCAGGTCTAGCTGTCTATTGTGGTACACCCTAAGCGATAGGAATTTTCTCTCTGTAACAGCAATCAATGTAACTTCTGACATATTTGCGTGACGAGCAGCTCTATGGGCATAAATCCCAATGTGCAAGGAGGTTGCTTTTCATGTGAATTTTTTCTATTCTAGAAAGGCACATTCTCCAAGGTAAGAGAGGTGCATGCATGAGAGAGATTGTCATGCTTGCATGCATGCGACTTCTTTAAAGTTTAAAGTGGGGAGCTCTATTCCAGGTGAACTTTTGTCATTCACAAGGGCCCATTCCTCAAGGTGTATTAAGGTTAGGGCTTAAACCTTAACATCTTTAAGGAGGCACCCCACTACATGTGTTTGGATTCATTGTAAGCCTTTCTTGTCTTGGTCTAAAAAAGAGAGTGCTTTACTATTTTGGTTAGACAATTTATTATTTGAGTTCAGTGTGTTTCATGAGATAAGTGTATAGTAGATGTAATTTTTCTCTATCTAATAGAGAGAAATGTGATTGGAAACTGTTGTTTTAGCTTGTTGTTCAAATATCCCAGATGTTGTCTTATGCAGATCTAATATTTTTTGTTACTTGTTTTCATCTCTAGTCTTTTATGTTGAATTCTCCATGCCTTAATGATATGGTCTACATCTACTACAATATTCGATTATGGGTGAATCAGCTTAAGGGAAACAATGATGTGGAGGCCATTTCCTTGAATGGCATTGATATCATGGCTAAGTGGAGGGTGGAAGATAAAAGGCCTATTATGAAGGACATGCATGTGGGGTTAGAGGAGAATGCATTGGAAGAGGTGGAAAGATAGGATGCCCAATGCTATTACCTTTGGCAGAGGAGGGGGAGATTGAGAGTGGGATATCCTTTATTACAATGGCCACTACCTACACAAACTAAGTCAATGGCTAGAAGATGTTCAACTCCAGCCATAGGGGCTTCCTCTTCTAAAAGACAAGCTGTTACCTTTTCCCATAAGAGGTGCAAAGGAAATTGATAATCAATCGATGTAGATGACTTTTGATGATGAGATGTGTTACCCCTTACTTGTATAGGGTGTTCACTAGGGTTTTCAGAGATTATTATGGGCATAGATATGGATATGAGCGGCAATCTGAGCACTTTGATCATTATATGGACTGTCTTGACCCCTGAAACTACAGAAAATAGGCTATAAACAGCCCTGAAACCAAGACTGGGCACTTAAATTGGGTAACCTGGGCATGAGAGACAAATTCTGGGCATGTTTTAGGACATTATGGCCATGCGTTGGCCTTTTCTTCCCTTCAATCAGCATTCTGGGAATGGTTTGACCTTATTCTTCCTTTCAATCAGCGTTCTAGGCTTTGTTTCAGCTTCCAAGTTTAAACTGCCCTTATTCTCCATGTTGGGCAGATACAGGGGGGTAAACGAAAGCAATAATTGATCCGGGCAATTTTGAACTAATTCTGAGAAAGTATGAGGTGGGTTTCTTAAGTCTAGGAACAAACAACCCTATTTGGCAGTCAAAAGGGGGATGGAACAGCCCTAATTCAGCATGTCGGGATGGAACATCCCTAATTCATGCAATAAGGGATGAGATCCTAAGAGCACATAATCCAATAAGGGAGGAATTCAATATAATTCCAGAAATTTTCTGCAATATTCTAAGGAAGAGTGATTTCTAGCTTTTGAGAAACATTATGAATGTGTATTTTATCATTATTCCTTGGAGAAAAGTATGGATCTAGAAGCTATCAAACATATGTTTTTGAAAAGCATGAATCTAGAAATATTCAATATTTCATTGTTGACCCTTGGAGAGTTTTGTGGATCTAGAAGCCAAAAAATATTATTTTATTGTAAGGATATCAAATAAAATCTTGATTAAAAATATAAGTGCCCTAAATGTTTCTCAAGAGTGAAAAAACCTCCCAACCTTGGTTCTATATATCAATTTTCAGGGTAGGTAAACCCAGTGTTTTGATAATTTCCAGACTGATTTCCTGCAAAACATTGTGTTTATAATCAGTTTTTAATCCCCTTAGAGAACAAGGCAAATGCTCTATAAATTATATAGAAATAGTAACATACAACTCACCTCCAAAATTTCCATTGATAAACACATGAAGTGTATGTCCTCGTATTCTCACACACAAAATCAACTGGATTCCATTCTTTAAAAAGGGTTCATTTTCATCAATATTGACACTGCATACAGAATCGGGATCCAAGCAAATTTGAGAAGAAAAAGATCATTTTTTTTTAATAGATCTTCATAATGCAGAAGTTAACCATAAGTTCCTATGGATATCAGTAGATTGAAATTATATTCTGAAACTCTATTATAGTCCCTATAGCAATAGATATCATACCTAATTGTATACCATAGATAATCATTTTTATGATTTATCTAGACCGTGTTTAGCTGCTCTAACAATCCATGGGCAGAGAAATGGTCTTGTCCCCAGATTCCAACATCTTCTTTGTGCCATGACCATTTTGTCGATAAGTTTCCTGTATCTTCGCTTGATGTTGCAACAGAATGAAGAAACTCCATGCTGACTTGCTCCATTCCCATTAGGGAAGTATGTATACTGACCTGAACATTACATACATAAATCTATTTCGAAGCCTTATATATTCATGTAACTTTGGCCATTGCATCGACTCTTCTGCTTTCATTCATCAATAAAAAAATTATCACTAAACTTTGCAGTGTTATAGACCACATTTTTGCAGTCTGGAAAGACACTGATAGACCAAGCATGTATATGGTAAGAGTTTCCATTGAATTGCATTTGCAGCATGCTTACGGCCTTTTTTGCTGAGAAAGGAAGCACATATGCTTAAACTATTTTTAGAATATAATGTTGTCTGCATATCCACAATATTTGATGCCTAAAAGTCAGTCAATCGGTTCCATCTTGACTACTTTTAGATCAGTATACAAAATACCCTAGTTCTGGCTAGAAAACTTATGTTCCATCCATTCATTTTTTTAGATTTTAAGGTTTTAGGTCAAGTCAGAGAGGGCCAAAACCCCAGAAACAGAGTTTTTACCTAAAAAGAACTAGGGTTATGGAGGAACTATGAATTCCATCATAATTTTAATCAATTCAAATAAAAAAATCACCAGAAATGGTAGCAATTTGAGTGCCACTTATCCCAAAGCCTCTCAAAGATTGTAATCAATAGTATAATGTCCTATAAGCATAATATTAATACCCATATAAATAGTTGATCTTACAGAAAAAAAATTCTCAATAGATGAACAAACCTCAAGGTGTTTCCCAAGTGAAGTGACATTCGTGTCCCCGTGAATTAGAGCAGGTTCACACAGTTTTCAGGCTTTATGCAACTCTTTCAAATACCCCCACTTCGGATGCCTTATATTCCCTGTAACAATTACGTTGTTACTCATTTTTCATAATTAAAAGAAAAAACTAGAAATTTGGACTACCATTGGTTCCTAAATTCACACTGTTGAATTAGGATAATTAAACCAGAAAAAAAATTTCAATGTAAAATGTTTTAAGTATATTCATATACTCTTTCACTGCAGAACAGAATTTGGCAGTGGCAACTCTTGCATACCATATTCGTCAATTGGTGCATCGTAATCATAATTGGTGGTAATGAATGGGCCTCCAGTTTTCGGCCAAATTTTGTACCTCCATGGTACTACAACATAAAAAAACACAAGGTAAATAAGATTGTCCATTTGTTCTATTGAGAGAAGCCAGGTGTTTAAGGGTTGGGGAGGTGTATGTTTCTTGATAAATCCTAGGTTATCGTGCAAGCAAAAACATAAATATAATATTGCTCAAGAAAAAAGAAGACCAAACTCCACCATGTAATAGTTTTGAAATTTTCCTCTTCTCTGGTAAAATCAGGCTACTGCAAAAGCAACATCCTCTATAGGCCTGTGCGGGGTACTCGATCCAAATATCTCAAACTTGTAATGAACACAATATTTAAACTGGACGAACAGGAATCCCCTCGATTTCTAATACTCAAGCACTTCTTGGAAATGTATTGCAGTTGTTGTTTCTATACAAAATAATGTTCTAAGTATTTATTTGAACACCGTGATTTAATGAAAATCAAAATTTGGGAGCGCCGGTTATTATGCATTATAGTTGTCGTGAGGCAAAGAAAACTTTACCATCATGAACAATACATATACATGGATAAATGAACTAACCTGGGCACACAATGAATACTTAAGGTCCACTTTGTTCTTGGCGGTACACTTCTCCTTCTACTCCTTCAATGCCATAGTGGGCTCGTCCCAGCTCTTTCGCAAGGCCCTCGTATTCCAAATGTTTTATTAGGGTAAAAAATACGCAGCTTTCTATAGAAGCAAATGAGGTTTGTGGGTTTTACTTTCTATTATATATCTAGAAAATAATATCCTTTCCATTTTTAGTCTCCATGGAAAACAAATTGCCTACATCCCCCATCGAAATCCCCTTCTGAAGTATAAAAATTATCCAGATCCTGGTTGTCAAAAAAATTATTGGCACTCTGCATTTGCCTTTCGAGCTCCCACTTCTTGTAACTCTAATGAGCTTGAGGAAATCCTCCCTCTCCAACTCATGAAGCTCCCACTTGATAAATCTCATAGTATTCTCCAGCCTACACTTGACCACATTCTCTAGCGCACTGACCTTGCAATTCGTGGCCTTGATGGCCTTATCGAGGGTTAGAAACAAAGTCTGCAATAAAGCCACCTCCACCAGGACGTCAATGGAATTTATGTAAACCAATAAGTAGAACTATACCCACTTCCCACCACGGGAAAGGTAGATGAAATCGTTTCTCCTTCTAGTGGATCCTTTCTTGTCGTTTCCTGCCTCTGAATAGTACTTGAATTTGGGGATCTTAACACTTGCCAGATTCTCCTAATTGTGGCAGGGTCCACATATCCCTGGTGATGTTCTTTTTTTTTCTCCAGTAGTGTACTTGACCTCCATGAGCGAGAAGGCCTAGGGCCTTCATGACGTTGCCCATGGAATCCTTTGTGGCCATGATGTGCTTCAAAATGTATTGAAACTGCATCATGAGGGCGTCGCTCTTCTTCTTCAGGAGAGAGTGGATGAATATTTCCCCCACCATTTGGGCCTTCATCACGCCTAGCCACTTCCTCGACATATTGCTTCTTCATCCAGCTCCTCGATCTATCGGTCAATAGTCTGTAATTCTAGTGGTCAGTGGAATTGTGATTTGAGGAGGAACATCGATAGGAGGAATAGCATTTTTATTTTCTTGTCAAATCGATTGGTGAATAGCCTGTAATTTTGGCGGTCAGTGGAATTGTGATTTCAGGGAGGAACATCGACAGGAGGAATCGTGTTTTTCTTTTCTTGTCCATTTAGTGGGAAGAAATTGCCCCAAAGTTAATTATTATTAAAGACATAATTTTTATAAATTAATCATATCAAGTACCATACCCTGTAGAATTGAAACACTGAAAAGAACTTTGGTAGGTTTAAAATGAACAAAATTTCGGTATGTTTAAAATGAACGAAAAAATATGTTTAAAATGAATGAAATTATTTTTCAAAATTATGGTTTAGCAAGTTGATTCATGGTATCGAATATAAATGATAATGTGTAAATTTGTATGTATTTTTGTTTTTTTAATAATATTTTTATTTAATTAAGAAATTGTGAAAACATATATAGTGAAGAAAGCTATAAAAGCTCGCACTTTAAACATAAACAAAGATAAAATTAAGAAAAACACTTAAAACATAACTGAACTAAACACTTAGAATTTAACCGTGTTTGTAGTTATATAAGCATTGAGTAACTTACATATGTCTTTGGTTTACTTTGAAGCTATATATATATATATATATATATATATATATATATATTTTGTTTGAAATTAAAGGATCTATCTTATACTATTTTGTAATAAATATGTGATTTAAAGAGAAATTGAACAATTGGCTTTCACCAACTAAGAAAAGAAGTGTTTTTACATTTCAAGAGTTATACACAAATATCCTTATCATATTAAATGTTAATATGACCTCTATGAAACTTCATTGTGAAATTCAGGAGGACAACATTATGTGAAATTACTGAATTAACATAAATTCTATGGTAAGTAGAGTAAGTGCAAAATTTTTAAAAGGCCAAAAATGAGAAGCAAATGCGGTATCTATCTTTAGTTTCAAGATGGAAGTGGTCGCCCTGCGGTCCTTCATTGTGAGAGGAACCGCCTCAATCACAAAAAAAACATTTTCTTTTTAGATAGATCCCACTAACATTACAAAAATCCAAACCAACGGCCATAAGATTTGAAGTGAGCACAGATGGAAGAAATGAGAAGAGGAAGCCATGTGTGGGTGCAATGGCTCCCTCACTTGGGATTAATGAGACGAGACTTGTTGTGCATTGGAGTGGATGAAGATGCCAAATGGAGCACATGCCCAATTTATCACCAAACAACATTTCAACTTCAAACATTTGGAATCTAAATGGAATCAAACCTAACCAAATTGAACTTTCTAAGGGAGCCATATTTGTTTTGTGGGATCCCTATTTTTACACTATAATTCCCTTGTCTAACTTGATTGCATCATTGGCAAGTTGATCTGCAACTGAATTGTTGAGATGCATGAGGTGCATAAGTTTCACGCTTGAAGGTTCCATTTAATAAACATAATTCCTACCTTGTATATTCCCTTCCTTAAGTTTTTTGCCCTTTATATGCTTTATGACAAGAAACAAATTTCTAAAAATTATAATATGTTATAGTTGAAGACTCTTCACAATTTATGTACATAGAAGGAAGGTGTACATTTCAGCCTAGTTATTTGTCGCCACACCTATACTCATTAAAATTTCATTTCTTCCTTTCCAACAAGATCCAAAAAAACACTGCACTTGCCACCCCTTAGCATTACTTATATAATATTGTATTAACGTAAATTCTAATTATAGAAAAAACTAGAATCATATTTACGAAACACCCCAAAGCGGGAAAATGAAACATAACTTCCGTTCATTTTAGACATACCAAAGTTATTTTCGGTGTTTCATTTTCCCCTCTTTGGGGGTATGCTAGTACTATATATTTTCATTTCATCAAATAATGTTGACTTACTTAACTTTTTGCTTCACTTCGCTTTGCTTTGATCTCTGCATGTGTTTTTATCACAGACACAAAGGGTTCTCTTTGATGTGTGGTCCACGTTCAAACCGCCTATGGTGGATTTCTTGCCTCTTGCGCTTAGAAAAAAATAAATGGGCACATATTCCCACACATTCATCCATATCAACCCTCCCTCCCACCCGGACTCACATGGAGACACCCAGTCCCCTTCACGCACGTTCCAACGGACTGCTAGAAGCCAAGTTTCCTGAGTAATCTTGTATATATATATGAGTGGTGGGACTCGGTGAATTATAAACACATGGAAGTTTCACATGCATGTCTATAGCGAATCTCTACACATTCTTGTCACTCTTCCTCCGTTGCAAATTGCACCTTGAGAATTTTCCACTATCGGAGCTTGGAATTATCACTACATGACTTTCCTTTCTCAATTTATCTTCACTATGGTCGTAAGTAGGCACCCAGAGTTTAGTATGACAAGATCGATGGCCTTCTAAGGAGCTTGGGATTCAATAAGAGTAGTGTCGATCCTAATATTTATTTCAAAATTGTTGAAAATCAGCCTTTGATTTTGGTTTTGTATGTAGATGATCTTTTTTTGACAGGGTTGCTTGCCATACATGCTTGAGAGGATGTTCTCTATGAGGACCAACCCTTACAGGGTTGCTTGCCATGCAGGATTGAGAGGATGTTCTCTATGAGGACTAACCTTTACAAGGTTTCTTTCCATGCGGGATTGAGAGGATGTTCTCTATGAGGACCAACCCTTACAGGGTTGTTTTCCATACGGGATTGAGAGGATGTTCTCTATGAGGACCAACCTGACAAGGTTGCTTGCCATACGGGCTTGAGAGGATGTTCTATATGAGTACCAATCCATACTGGAACCCCCTCCTAAAATAGTAGCATATGAAGATCATGATATGCTAGAACCTCAGGAACCCCCTACTATGGATATCTCTCAAAAGATAAAACCTACTTGGATAAGCAAAATCATATAAGAAGCAAAGAGATATGGATCTCCAGAAGGATCCACAAGAACAAGCAAAAGATCAAAGCATACTCTGGTTATGTAGCTTTGATGTGTGACCTTGTAGATCAAGAACCCACCAGTTATGAGGAAGTTGCATAGAAGAAAGAACGGGTTGAAGCAATGACGGAAGAATACCAATCAATAATGAAGAATGATGTTTGGGATATAGTTCCCAAACCAGAAAACAAGAGTGTGGTATCTTCGAAATGGATCTACAAGATAAAACATGATGCTAATGGAAGTATTGAAAAGTACAAAGCAATGTTTGTGGCTAGAGTATTCTCTCAAAAATAGGGGATTGATTATGAAGAGACATTTTCTACAATATCAAGGTACACTTCCATTAGAACCATCATGGCACTTTCTTCCATGATGAAGTGGGATTTACACCAAATGGATGTAAAATATCCTTCCTTAATGGTGTGATTGAGGAGGAGGCTTACATCGAACATCCACAAGTATTTGAATTCGAAGACAAAGTGACTCACGTATGTAAGTTGAAAAATGATTTGTATGGACTGAAGCAAGATCCTAGAGCTTGGTACGGTAGAATAGATAGCTTCTTAACAAGATTGGGATTTACCAAGAGTAAAGTTGATCCTAAAATTTACATGAATGTTATGGATGATAAACCATTCATACTATTACTGTATGTGGATGATCTATTTCTGACTGGAAATGGGAAACAAATCACAGGTTGCAAGAAGAATCTAGCGAAAGAATTCAAGATGAAAGATCTTGGAATGATGCATTATTTCCTAGGGCTGGAAGTGTGGCAAAGCCCAGAAGGAATCTTTCTGAATCAGGGAAAGTATGTAGTAGAATTCTTGAAAAGATTTGATATGTTGGATTGTAAATCCATGGCCACACCCATGGACACCAACATGAAGTTGTTATCTGATGAGTCATCAGAGTTAGTGGACATGACTCAGTACAGACAAATTATTGGGTCATTAATGTATCTGATGAACACAAGGCCAGATATATGCTTTGTTATGAACACCTTAATTCTGTATCTAGTTAAACCTATATGGGTTCACTTGATAACTGCAAAACATGTGATGAGGTATCTAAAAGGTACGATAGAATTGGGACTTTACTATGGTAGAGATCATGACTACAGATTATATGGATATACAGATCCATATTGGGAAGGAAGTGCAGCAGACAGGAGGAGCACCTCAGGTGGATGTTATTGTCTGGTATCCACCATGATCTCATTGTTTAGTAAGAAATGGTCCAATGTTTCTCTCATCACATTTGAAGCAGATTACATAGCATCTTGCTCTGCTAGTTGTGAAGCGATATGGCTTTGGAAACTAATTTCAACACATAGAAAGCCGGTGTTTCATGATAAATATAAGCACATAGAAAAACAATATTTTTATATAAGGGATATGGTACAAAAGGGAGCTATAAAGCTTCAGTATGTGAGTATCGATGAGCAATTTTCTGATGTGCTGACCAAGCCTCTATCTTGAGTAAAGTTTGAAAATTTTCTCTGACAAGCTTGGTGTAGTTTGAAAAGACTTTCCTCGTAAGGAGGAAGAATGATGGGACTATAAACTTTCCTTGCAAGAAGCACTGATGAATATATGTGTTGATGTATTTATAACTTCGGAATGTATTCACTTGTGTATTTCTAATTGTATTTCATTGTACCCCAATGGATATGTTTGTTCCTCCGATCGGGAGAGTCATTAATATACTAAAGTCATGTAAAGTCATTGAGGTTAACCCTCCATTTTAATTCGAGGAAATACTCCCCACAATTGAGTTGAGGTTAACCCTCCATTGTAAGTCAGGGAAATAGTCCCCACAATTGAGGGGTATTAGCATTATTAGACTCTCCTAGTGTGGTCGGCCCTATAGAGTATTTGTCAAGTGGAAAACTATTATAAATAGAGAGTGAGAATATATATTTGACATACACACTCACTCAACAGTAGCGCATGAGTGAGAGATAAGTATCTCACACAAGTGAGAGGGAGAACAGTTGTCAGAGATCATCTTTGTGTCTTTTGGTTTTACTTTTTCTATTGTTGCTCGTTCTATCTCTGGGGAAGTCTCTAAGGAAGTTGTGGAATTTTATCGTTTATGGTTTCCCCAAGGAAAATTCTTGGTGTCTCTTGTCTCTTGTGATTATTGTTGTGCATGTTATTCTTTCAGATAAAATCCTAGATCATATTTATTAAATGATAAAAATATAACATGGTATCAGATCCTCTCTGAAAGAAGGCACTGTGGAGTTGCGGGAACTAGGGCTTCCTAGTTGAAGGTGTTCTCTCCATAGATAATCAAGCAAGGAGGGCTAGGATAACACACCTCACTAGGGGTGAATCTATTGGTCGTATCAGGTTTTTAATCAGAGAAGTTTCACTGTACAGCCGAAATATAGCTGCAATGGCAGCAAATGAAAATTAGGGTTTCATGCTTGAAACCCTAAAATACTAAAACTAGTAGTTTTGCTACATTCTCTATATCTCATTATTGGAGAAGGATCAGGAGACGAAGCTTTTATGGGCCGAAGATAAATTCCTAATAAACCCTATGTAAAATTTTCAGCCTTTGATTCATTATATTATAGGAGATATGATTCCTCCAAATCAGGGTTCCATCCTCCTCCACAATACAATCATAAACAGGTGACCTAGGGAGAGTTGCTATATATAGGGATATGAAGGTCCAAATGAAATTTTTCAAGATGTTCCAGATAGGGAACAGACTGTATATTCTATTGTAAATATTTTCAGACCCAGAAGGTGAAAACAATGACACATGGAAGTCCGTAGAAGTTTGTTATCCTGAACAGTCTTGAAATAAGTCACCTTGGGAAAACATGCATAAGTCCCAATTGGTGAAACCAATTCTGCTCTAATCTACGGTGTTAGAAAAATGACATACAAGGCTACCTCAGTGAGAAGTTTCATACACATAGGATCAGTAATTTAGGAGATACCGCAGAAACAATATTAGGCATTTCTGTAGAATAAATTGGAAAACTAGGGCTTCCTATCCCAGGAGCTTCCCTCCACTATTTTCAGAAAAGGAGTGCATTGGAAAGCTCACCTTGAAGAGGCCCATATTTCTATCTAATCAGAATTTCGAAATTCCAATTTTTGAAAAGTAGGGTTTCTCTAACAAACCCTAGATCAGCCATCTCCAGAACCAAGACAGACACCTCAAATCGGTAAGATCTAAATTTTTTCTATTTACATTTGAGGTTCTCATTTCAAAATGACTAATCACACTAGCTTGATGACAAGCTTGGTGAAGATGACAACTTTTGAGTATGGAAGTATAGGACCTATGTAATCCTTGAGGAAATTGAATTGGATCAGTATTTCAGTAAGAAAGGTCTAGGATCTAGAGGTAGATGAGGCTAAGGCTAGAGACAAGAGAATCATTGTAGATTCTCTTAAAAATCATCTCATCCCTCATGTCTCATCCTTAAAGACACCAAAAGGAAGTGTTCGATGCTATGACGAATCAATTGAATAAGAATAAGATATTGTTATAACCACCTTGAATGGCCTCCCAGGATTATGGGATTCATTCATTCGAGGAATGTGTGCCAAAAGGAAGTGATTACCTTCAACAGACTCCGGGAAGAGTGCATACAAGAAGAAGCTCGACTCATAATAAGAGAAGAGAAGATGGGAGAAACTAAATATCAAGCTCTCACGATTCGATCCCTCAAGCGATGAGGAATATGAAGGACTCAATTATTTAAGAACCTCTTATCCATCTTAGCATTTGGATAAGAAATGATGAATGAAGAAGATGATGAAGCTAAAGGCTCAAGAAGGAGTCTACCCACGAAACAAATAAAGATAAGTATTTGAATTGTATTTTCCTATATATCTAGTTGTTTATATGACATTGTTTGTTGTGAAATGTATTATGCATGACAGAATTTCTGCATTAATGAACAATATACTACTATGAATGTTATGGGTAAGTATCCTATAGTGCTATACAACACTCCATTGCTACTTATCTAGAATGAAACCTCTTTGCTGACATATTGGGATTAGTGCACAATCTCAATAATGTTATGGTAGAGATGGAAGGCATCTGGAAAGTTTCTGTGTATACCAAATATGGATGAATGTTGTATTGGCTAAAATAGTTGCATGATTATATATTTATGCATAAGAATTTTCCATTATGAATATTCCTTATGAAATTTGTCTAACAATACGACTGGTGCATTTGACTTGTAGAAAAGATCGCGCACAATTGCCTACAATAAATGAAGGATGAGACTTGTTCGGAAGAACAAGTGACGATGGTTCAAGAAATAATCCAAAATGAAGAATAGTATGATGAGACTTCAAGAGGCCTCAGACACACTCTAATTATGTGACATTGTTGAGCAACATCATTGATGCAAATCCTTCCTGCTATGAAGAGGTAGCTAAGAATAAAGGGAAGGAAAAAACCAGTTCAAGAAGAGTGATGTCTAAGATGCGGTATCGAGACCTGAAAGGAAGTCTGTAGTGTCTTCCATATGGATCTACAAGGTACAACATGAAGTAGATGGAAACGTCATGGGATACAAGGCAAGATTCGCATCATGAGGCTTCTAACAAAAAGAAGGAATAGACTACGAAGAGACATTTGCAACCACTAGGAGTTGAGACACATGATAGGTAGACTCATGTGTTCAAATTAAAGAAGGCCTTGTACGAGCTCAGAAGGCACCCATGGGATAACACCTACATGAGGATCTTGAAGATCACCTAGAGTGATGAAGATCTTAACCTTTGCTACAAGTTTGAAGATGAAATCCTATAGAGGATGACAAGCTCACAAATGGGTGTGAGAAGAACTTTTGAAAAGGTTCAAGATAGAGGATTTTGGTATCCAATGACCCTAGATGGATACATATAATATTAGTAGCAAAGGAAGCTACTTGTCACTCCAGTACAAAAAAATTCATTACATAGAGCACGAAAGACAGAGGGAGAATGATGCTCTGCTTCAAAGGGAGTGACTGCAGAAGATCCTGAGGTTCGATATGGTACAACGGGATGGACAACTTACTGATAGCTCTAGGATTTACTGAGGGTAAATCATATTCCAACCTTTAATTCAAGGTTGAAGGTAGAAGACCAGTGATTCTCTTGTTATATGTCGATGACCTGTTCCTCACAGGAAAAGAGGAACTCTTGGGTGAATCCACGGACCTGGGTAACACTTTTTGGTAAGCGCATTTCGGCAAAAACAGAAAAACGCA
>LPNX010100240.1:303220-336262 GCA_001517045.1 Pseudotsuga menziesii | reverse complement strand
CGTTTTGAGGGCTTCTATCTAGCACATGAGTAAAAAATCAGGTTTTCATCGCCAAATTTGGCCAAAAAGTGTTACCCATCTTCATGGAATCACCCTCTTTAAAGTTACAAGAAGGAGAATTGCTGATGAGTTCGAGATGAAGGAATTGGGTATGATGCATTACTTTCTAGGCATGGAGGTGTGGTAGAGTGTAGATGGAATCTCCCTTCGACAAGAGAAATATGCAATGGAGATCCTGAAGAGGTTCGGGATGATGGACTACAAGGCCATGGCCACACCTATGGCATCGAACCTAAAGCTATTTAATGTTGCTTCATCAGAGACGGTTGATGCCATGATGTATCATCCGATGATTTTTTCGTTGATGTTCCTGAAAAATACAAGACTAGACATATGCTTTTCTATGAACAACCTGAGCTATTTCCTAACGGATCTGAGACATGCTCACCTGGTTGCGAAGCATGTAGTGAAATACCTGAAGGGTACAGTTGAGTATGGGCTCAAGTATGATATGAATCAGAAGACTAACCTGCATGGTTATGTTGATTCAGATTGGTAACGCCAATGAGAAGAAGAGCACATTGGGATGCTTCTTCAGTTTGAGATCCAGTATGGGTTACTGGTTTAGCAGGATGGAGTCATGCATGGCGCTAAGTACATCCAAGGAAAAATATGTTGCCACTTGCTTGGCTATTTGTGAGGTAGTATGTTTCTTTTGAAAACTACTATTTGATTTGATTGATATGACTTGCATTTTTGTATGATGTAGAGAGGAACAGTGAAGCTCCAGTATGTGATATAGATCGAGATCTCTCGAAAGAGGGAGTGATGAGTTCTAGAATAACCGATGAGATAGTTTGTATAAGCATAAAATCATGGCAAATCTCGTAGGTTTCTCAGACGTAATCAGTCCTATAGGTTGTCCTCGAATGTAATCAGTCCTGGCGAAGCTCGCAGGTTATCCTTGGATGTAATCAGACCTGATATGATTCTATGCTATAAATGGCCAAAGTGAAGTTTGAATACTTCAGATAGAAGCTTGGTGTTCTTTAGATCAAGGTTCCTTCCAAGGGGAAGTGATGAGTCCGAGAGCCTTTCTAACATGGTGGTAGGTTGGGCCTCCCACAGTCAAATCTAAGTGCAGATCCTTTCTGACATGGTGGCAGGTTTGGCCTCCCATGGTCAAATGTAAGTGCATAGCCTTTCTGACATGGTGGTAGGCGGGGCCTCCCATGGTCAGATGTAAGCGTAAAGCCTTTCCCTGAATGTTAGATGGTGTTTCCTACCATGTCGATGCATGTAAGTGAAAAGCCTTTTCGACATGGTGGCAGGCTGGGCCTCCCATGGTCAAATGTAAGTGCATATCCTTTCTAACATGGTGGTAGGTGGGGCCTCCCATGGTCAGATGTAAGCACAGAGCCTTTCCCCGGATGGTAGATGGTGTTTCCTACCATGTCGGTGGATGTAAGTGCAGAGCCTTTCCCCGGATGGTAGATGGTGTGTCCTACCATGCTGGTGGATGTAAGTGCAGAGCCTTTCCCTGGATGGTATATGGTGTGTCCTACCATGTCGGTGGATGTAAATGCAAAGCCTTTCCCAGGATGGTAGATGGTGTGTCCTACCATGTCGGTGGATCTAAGTGATGGGCCTTCCTAACATGGTTGCAGGTTGGGCCTCCCATGGTCAAATGTAAGTGCTGGGCCTTTCCGACATGGTGGCAGGATGGACCTCCCATGGTCATATATAAGTGTTGAGACCTACATCCAACATGAAAAAGGGTTGGCTCTATAGAACTTCCTATGATGAGAATAATTAAGAGATAACACCATTTTCTCGAGATAGCGGGAGCAATGATGATGATGATGATCCAGCTTGATGGTGATCCAGCTTTGATGATGATCCAGCTTTGATGATGATCTAGTGATGAAGACTTGTGCTGATGAACTGTGTCAAGCGAATACCTTCCTAGTTAAGAGGGAGTGTTGATGTATTTGTAACTTCAGAATGTATTCACTTGTATATTTATTATTGTATTTCATTGTACCCCAACGAATATGTTTGTTCCTCCGATCGAGAGAGTCATTAATATAATAAAGTCATGTAAATTCCTTGAGGTTAACCCTCCGTTGTAAGTCGGGGCAATAGTCCCCACAATTGAGCTGAGGTTAACCATCCGTTGTAATCCAGGGAAATAGTCCCCACAATTGAGGGGTATTAGGGTTATTAGACTCTCCTAGTGAGGTCGGCCCTGCAGAGTAATTGTCAAGTGGAAAAATATTATAAATAGAAAGTGAGACTCTCTATTTGACATACACACTCACTCAATAGTAGCTCATGAGTGAGAAAGAAGTATCTCGCATAAGTGAGAGGGAGAACAGTTGTTGGAGATCATCTTTGTGTCTTTGGGTTTTACTTTTTCTATTGGTGATCATTATATCTTTGAGGAAGTTGCGGGGTTTTCTCCTATATGGTTTTCCTGAGGAAAATTATTTGTCTTTTGTCTCTTGTGATTATTGTTGTGCATGTTATTCTTTCAAACAAGATCCTAGATCATATTTATTAAATTATAAAAATATAAAAATATGGACTCTCTTCGGAAAGGAGGAACAAGTCAAAGATATGGACTCTCCTTGAAAAGGAAGAACAGGTCGAAGATATGAACCCTCCTCGGACAAAGGAGAGCAGGTTGATAATATGGATCCTCCCGAAAAATGTGGAGTGATGATGATACTGACATCGAAGTGTTAGACACAATGGCACACTAAGAGGGGGGGTGAATCAATGTGTTCTAAAGCTTAACCCATTTGAATATTTAAAGTATTATTACTGATTATAGATTTGCAGTTATGATAATGCAGCAAGTATAGCATAAGAAATGGTGATCATCAATCACATAAACATGATAGAGTTCAACAAATATATATATCTTTATTTGAGAACCTACTCAAATGAGGCTGCAACCTATGCTTACAAATTCCTTCTTGTGGAGAGGACCAACCCTCATGTTTTTCTATCACCCACTAAAAAGACATTCTCGAGCTACAACTGGATGGAAGCACCAACTTCCATTTGTACAGGCTCCAACATGTACAAAGAAAACAAAAAAAATTCCCTAACACCACCCTACCACCCAATTCTCTAGATACTACTGGATGGAAGCACCAACTTCCACTTTTACAGTTTCCAACTTGTATATAGAATACAACAGTTTTTTCCTAGCACCACCCTACCACCCTTGTTTCTCAAATTTAAACATGTTCAATATAATATGTATAAAAAAAATTAGATATAACAATGCATACCAACTATGTTTCTGATCTACTTCTATATTTGCTTATGCACCTTGGTTACCCTCATTGTCTTTGTTATGGATATTCTTGAAAGAACTCAGAGTCCTCTGTCATTCTGCAATCCCCATTTTGAGGTTGATCCATGCACCAACTCTCTGTCTGCGGAGAGCGCACCCATCCATTCATCACGCACATCCTTTTATACATATATTTCCTTAAACCCTTTACATGTTCATATGCCTAACGGTCCATTTCCATAACTAATCAACCTGTCCGATGCCTTGTGACAAACAAGAAGTCTAATCGTTGAGTAATCCTAAAATTCTGCAACGCATTTTCTCCCTTTGACATCTTACGCCCTTATCGTTTTCTACAACAAATCAAAGTTTCTTCACTCCTGGTTCCACAGTACAGGTTTCACCCCAATCATTCCACACCATTGATCTTCTTCAGGCTCTCCATGACAATTGATCTGCTGAGGAAATCGAATATCGAATGTGTGATTTTTTCTTGTTATCATTTCATGATTTTTGCTTTCCATCTTCCACACATCCTTTTCTGCATAATCCATCTGTGTTGTCGATTTCATGTACAATCTTTCCCAACCATTGATATTGAATCTGGAGCGGGATGCGGATCTCAGGTCTTCAATATTTTGTTAAACAACTTCTAAGCTTTCCACTTTCCGACTTCCACCTTTCGCCTGCAGAACTCCCTCCGCGCCATTGATTTCTTGTGCACGTTTTCTCAATCGTCAATATTAGATCCAGTGCAGGATGCAAAACTTGGGTCTTCAATATTTGTTTGGATAATTTCCATACTATCCAATTTCTGACTTCCGCTTGCAAATCTCCTTCCGCACCGTCGATTTCTTGTGCACGCTTTCCCGACCGTCGACCTTAGATCCAATGCAAGATGCAAATCCCAGGTCTTCAACATTTTGTTAAATATCTTCTACAAATTCTGCTTTCCACCTTCTGCATTCCACTAGTGGACACCAGGTTGCGAAAACCCATATCATTTTATACTTTTATTTCTCGTCTTCTGCATTCCACTTTGCGTGTTCCTAATTTCGTTGTAAGCTTTTCGCACTCAAATTTTCTGCATGCAAAAATCGAAAGTCGAGAACCTCACTTCCCTGACTTTCGAACTTCAAATTCCTGTTCTTATACACTTTCAGCTTCCAAAATTCGTAATCAGGAAACCCAACTTCCAACCTTAGTCCTTTCCTGTTCTCCCGCTTTCTACTTTCCACTTTTCGACTTCAGAAATCGGAAATCTAACTTTTGTTATTCTCAAACTTCTGGACTTCCTCCTTTCCGCTCCCATACTACAACACTCCTTTCGTGTCATCGATTTCTTATGTGGGTTCACTCATGACAGTCGGATGTTATTCATCATATTACCTTTGAAACTTTGCACATTTTCTCTTGACCGTTGATTTTTTGTGCGTTTTCATTCATGTCCATCGGATCTGTTCATCGGATCTTCTTTCAAACTTTGCGGATTTTCTCCTGGCCTTTGATTTCTTTTGCGGATTCCTTCCTATCTGTCGTATCTATTCATCAGACCTACTTTCAAACTATATGGATTTTCTCTGGACTGTTGATTTCTTTTGCGGATTCATTCTTGTCCGTTGGATCTGTTCATCCAATCTTCTTTCAAACTTTGCATATTTTCTCCAAACTATTGATTTCTTTTGCAGATTCATTCCTGTCTATAGGATATGTTCATCAGATCTTCTTTCAAACTTTATGGATTACTCCTGACCATGGATTTCTTTTGCGGATTCATGCCTGACCTTCGAATCTATGCACAAGCCATGGATTCTTCTGAGTCCTCTGCTCATCTGGATCATGCTTGGAACTATGTTGTGCCATCAACCATGGATTCTTCTGAGTCCTCTGTTCATTTGGATCATGCTTGGAACTATGTTTCAATCAATGACAACCAAATCACTCTCTGATCTATTTCCATATCTTCTGAGTCTTTTTCTTATTCATCTAATTCCACTGCTTATTTAGATCATATTCTATGTTTTGCTATCAATGACAACAATATCATATTCTGATCGGTTTCCATATGTTTGCATTACCTATCATAATTCCAATAATGTCCCCCTTTGGCATTGATGGCAACCTTCAAATTATGGATGCATGTTGTACTTGTAATCACCAATTATTCATCATCTGTAGCAGAAGCAACTTCTCCCCCTTTGACATCAATGCCAAAGAAAACTCTATAGAATAGCTCCCCCTATCAAAGTAGACTCTATATCATAGATCACCTATCAAAGTAGACTCTATAGCATATTTCCCCCTATCAAAGTGGACATGTTATTTGGAATAAGATATGATAACCAGCATTTAGGCCTTAAAATATCTTCAAGGGAATCATCAAAGAAAAAGACTTTATCATGTATTCCTCATTATTTTCTTCAAGCATATAGATTGGTTGGCATTGTTTCAAACCCTCACACATCATCGAGTCCATCATCGAGTGGTGTTATGGACAGTTAACAACAAATGTGTCCAAGTGCCATCAAACAACCATGTTTGTGGATACCAAGTTTTTACCATGTCCTAGAACCATCTCCAAGAGTCCATGATCACAAATGACCACATAATGGGTCATTTGGCCATGCCCCATGTTCCAATACCCAAGGCACATTCTTCTTGCCATATTCTTAATGCCATGTCCTTGTTCTTTGTCTTGCATTGCCATGTCTTCAACCTTTTTCTTGTTTTGTTCATTGATCATGTAGTCTGGGTCATCACTTCACCCTTTGTCATTAATGTGTTATTATCAGTTATGCTTCACCAAACTTGTCTTCAATATGTCCACAAACTTGTCTTCAATCTGTCACAGTCAAGTCATCTTCCTGCCCATGGTCATCATCAATCTACTGCTCCAGAAAAACAAAAAATCACCACATCTGAAATTCCTCGATCATATGTAGATCTAATATTTTCTTTCTTCATATTTTCAACAAGTAGATATGTCTTCAAAATCCTTCATAAGATTTGACCTTCAAGAGTATTGTCAAAATACTTGATTTCTAAACTTTAGAGTGAAACAAATAAAATCATAAGTCTTCATTGTGAATGCATACAAAAATCAGATTTCGGAGGTCTCATCCTTTTCATCTAATTCTTCAGTTTATTTCCTCAGTCATGTGACTGTCATTTGCAATTTGTGTTTACACATGGGTATTCTATATACTTTGGTTTCCTTGTATATTTTCAACAAATATCATCATGACAATACTTACCAACTGCTCTTGAGGAATGAATCAATCATCTAGTAACTTCATAAAAGGTATGCATGCATCAAAATCATCCCTTCACTTTATTTGCTTCAACTAGAGAGAGTCCATGAGATCACGGGAAATTACTCTTCCTCCCCCTATCACTCAGCATTCTTAATTTGGGTGCCTTTGTCTTGTATTCTTCTATCAACTGCATCATCTAATCTGAATCTTGGCTCAATGACTTGAACCTTTGTGCAATATCTTCATACAAGCTTGTTGCTTCCTTTTTTGTTGTGTAAATGACTTCTACACTTATTCAAGCTGTATAAGATCCATTTTCATCATTGTCATCAATATATTGTTTTTTCTCTCCTTAAGGAAATTCTCAAGTCTTTAGTTGAATGCTCAGTCACCCTTTAGTTGTTATTAACAATAGTTTTGTCTTGTTCCTAAGTCTTCTTCTCTAGTCATCAAATTGTTTAGATCTAAGACTATATTTTATTTATATAAAAAACCTGCATGCAAACGCTTTCAGACTTCATCCTTCTTCTCCTAATCTTCATTCTTGTTGCTACATAGCTTTACTTCTGCTCTCAAACTTCATCCCTTTCTTCCTTCTGACAATGTTTGCAAATTGATCCTAGGACCTATTATTTTACTTGGAGTAGTCATCCATTTTCCTTGAGTCCATCTTCCAATTTCATGGACTCGGGATGTATCAAGGTCTTTGAAGGACATCAAACATGGCTTGCCATATGGAATCCATCTTTTGTGCAATGACTTACATTCAACAAAACATTATTTTTCATCCATCCCTGAGAATGTCTTCGGTTGTGATCATTTTTCCTTTGGTCTTCAAATATTTTTGCTTTATTCTTCTTCCAAGATTCATTTACTTTCCTTGTTGATGGATATGAAAGACTCCTCATGGATTGTCTTGTTGGACTTGCACATGCTTGGGCTTTGTGACCAAAGCCGCCACAGGTGAAGCATCTCAATGTGTGATAGTTAGCAGCAAAATATCCAATTTGGTCGCATGTTCAGCATCTAATTGTGTTACTTCGACTTCCAACGCTTCTTCTTCCATGGAGTGTGCATTCCATAGCCTTGTGAGCAAAACCACTACATGCATAGGAATAACAATTAAAATTATTTTCATTCCTGGAATTGAATGGTCACTTCTGTAACATAGATCTTTTTGTTGATTGTGTCCTTCTTGTTCCTTGTTGATTATGACACTTTTCTCTATTGTCTTTATGACTTCTAGATTTCTTTTCAATTTTTCCTTGAGATGGCTGGGGACTTTCCCCTTCTTCAGAATTCTTCTGAGACTTGTCAAATCCTATCCCAGTCTTGTCATGTGGAGATCTCTGATGGCTGAGAATGTGATCCAAGATCATAGAACCTTTTCCAAACTTTGACTTAGTTATTAATTCATCATTTTCCTTGAGCAAAATTTTCGAAGAAAGAATGTCATGTTCATGTCTTTGGAAGATTTCAACTTTCATATTGAGTTGCCTTTTTAGATCTTCTTCAAGGTTGTTTTCAATTTGTCTTATCAGACCTTAACATTTCTCTTGAGATTTCTGCAGTTGATTCTTTAGAGAATTTTTTTCTATTATGAGTTCTAAGAGTTATTTCTTATTTTGTTCAAGACTTCCTTCATATTTGGCTACTAAAGTTTGACATGTGATTAATCTTATTATTTCTTCTTCCAGGGAATCAATTTCAGTTTTTTTGAGTATTACATACCTTTTCTTTGTCATTTAATTGTCTTGACATGGATTCTTCAAGTAGTTGTGCTGCTCTTCTTTCTTGACAGTTTTCTTCAGCTTGTATTTTATCATCTTTCTTAAGTCATCAATCTCTTATAGAGTAGCTACAAGTTCTACATCATAATTCACAATACCTTCATCAACTTCTTCAGTCATATTAGAGAAATCATCACATTCCGAGTTATCACGGACACAGTGTTTAGGAGAGCCTTTACCTTCATGGTTGACTGAGTTCATCAAGATCGTACTGGATTCAGTTTTCTATCCTTCAGCTGAATATAGATCCTTTAGTTTGTCCCAAATCTCTTTAGTTGAGACACATTGTCCTACCCTTGTTTTGACATGATCAGGTAATCCATCTAGTATAATTTCCTTGGATTTTGAGTTGTAACTTCTAGCTTCTTTCTGAGTTGTTGATTTCACTTTATTTGGAGGAACATGACCATTTACAATTGAACTCCATAAATCATACCCAGCTGATTGCAAGTAAAACTTCCTCTTTACACTCCATATTGCATATACATTCTTATTAAAGAGAGGTGCTCCATTTTCTAAATAATCCATGTGTCTAAGGACCTCCTTCAAGATAGTTAGGATTATGACGAAGTACTAGCTCTGATACCAATTGTTAGACAAAATGGCACACTGAGAAGGGGGGGATGAATCAATGTGTTCTAAAGCTTAACCCATTTGAATATTGAAAGTATTATTACTGATTACAGATCTTCAGTTATGATAATGCAGCAAGTATAACATAATAAATTTTGATCATAAATCACATACACATGATAAAGTCCAACAAATATATATTTATTTATTTGAGCACCTACTCAAATGAGGCTGCAACCTCTGCTTACAAATTCCTTCTTGTGGAGAGCACCAACCCTCATGTTTTTATAGCACCCACTAAAAAAACATTCTCCAGCTACAACTGGATGGAAGCACCAACTTCCATTTGTACAGGATACAACATGTACAAAGAAAACAAAAAGTTTTCCCCATAACCACCCTACCACCCAATTATCCAGCTACTACTGGATGGAAGCACCAACTTCCACTTGTACAAGTTCCAACTTGTACAAAGAAGACAACATGTTTTTTCCTAGCACCACCCTACCACCCTTGTTTCTCATATTTAAACATGTTCAATACAATATGTAAAAAAAAAACAGATATAACAATGCATACCAACTCTGTTTCTAGTCTACTTCTATATTTTCTTATGCACCTTGGTTCCCCTCATTGTCTATGTTCTAAATATTCTTGAAAGAACTCAGAGTCCTCTATCATTCTGCAATCCCCACTTTAACGTCGATCCATGCACCAAATCTCTGTCTACGGAGAGCGCACCCATCCATTCATCACGCACATCCTTTTATACATCTATATCCTTAAACCCTTTACCTATTCATATGCTTGGCGGTACATTTCCATAACTGATCAACATGTTCGATGCCTTGTGACAGACAAGAAGTCCAATCACTGAGTAATCCTGAAATTCTGCAACGCATTTTCTCCCTTTGGCTTCTTCTGTTCTTTTCCTTTTCTGCAACAAATCAAAGTTTCTGCACTCTTGGTTTTGTAGTTCTGGTTCCACGGTACAGGTTCTGCCCTAATCATTCCGCACCATTGATCTTCTTCGGGATATCCGTCATCGTTGATCTGCTAAGGAAATCAGATATCAAATGTGTGATTTTTTCTTGATATCATTTCATAATTTCTGTTTTTCGTCTTTCGCACATCCTTTTCTGCATGATCAATCTATGTCATCGATTTCATGTACAATCTTTCCCAACTGTCGATCTTGAATCCAACGCGGGATGTGGATCCTGGGTCTTCAATATTTTGTTAAACAACTTCCAATATTTTCGCTTTCCGACTTCCACCTTCTGCCTATAGAACTCCTTCTGCGCCGTTGATTTCTTGTGCATGTTTTCTTGACAGTCTCTCTTAGATCCAGCGCGGGATGCGGAACTCGAGTCTTCAATATTTGTTTGGATAATTTCCATACTTTCCACTTTTCGACTTCCGCTTGCAAAACTCCTTCCGTGTTGTCGATTTCTTGTGCACACTTTCCCGACCATCGATCTTAGATCCAGTGTGGGATGCAGATCTCGGGTCTTCAACATTTTGTTAAACAACTTCTACAAATTCTTCTTTCCACCTTCCGCATTCCGCTGGCAGACACCAAGTTGCAAAAACCCATATCATTTTATACTTTGATTTCTCATCTTCCACATTCTGCTTTGAGCATTCCTCATTCTGTTGTAAGCTTTCCGCACTCACCTTTTCCACATGCGAAAATTAGAAATCAAGAACCTCACTTTCCTGACTTTCGAACTTCAACTTCCTGCACTTCCAGCTTCCAGCTTCCAAACTTCGGGATCGGGAAACCCAACTTCCAGCCTTAGTCCTTTCATGTTCTCCCACTTTCCGCTTTCCGACTTCGAAAATCGAAAATCTAACTTTTTTTATTCTCGAACTTTTGGACTTCCACCTTTCTGCTCCTGTACTGCAACACTCCTTCCACGCCGTTGATTTCTTGTGCGGGTTCACTTCTGACCGTTGGATGTTGTTCATCATACTACCTTTGAAACTTTGCATATTTTCTCTTGACCATTGATTTTTTATGCAAATTCATTCCTACCCATCGGATCTATTCATCAGATCTTCTTTCAAACTTTGTGGATTCGCTCCCAGCCGTTGATTTCTTTTTCGGATTCATTCATGTTCGTCAGATCTGTTCATCGGATCTTCTTTCAAAATTTGTGGATTTTCTCTCGACCATTGATTTCTTTTGCGGATTCATTCCTATCCGTCAAATCTGTTCATCGTATCTTCTTTCAAACTTTGCGTATTTGCTCCCGGCCATTGATTTTTTTTGCGGATTCATTCCTTTCCGTCAGATCTGTTGGTCATATCTTCTTTCAAACTTTGCAGATTTACTCTTGACCATGGATTTATTTTGTGGATTCATACCTAACCATCGGATCTCTGCACAAGCCATAGATTCTTCTGAGTCCTCTGCTCATCTGAATCATGCTTGGAACTATGTTGTGCCATCAACCATGGATTCTTCTGAGTCCTATGTTCATCTGGATCATGCTTCGAACTATGTTTCCATAAATGACAACCAAATCACACTCTGATTTGTTTCCATATCTTCTGAGTCTTTTGCTTATTCGTCTGAGTCCTCTGCTTATTTGGATCATATTCTATATTTTTCCATCAATGACAACCCTATCATATTCTGATTTGTTTCCAAATGTTTGCAATACCTATCATAATTCCAACACGATGATGGGATGACAGTGATGCTCCACCATGAAAGAGGCCAAATGCGCTTGAAGATGATGACAAGGTCCGATATTCACTTGTGGATGCCTCTCTTGAGGATTGCAGGTATAACACTCTGTTCAAGAGAGTGTTCCTTACTAGCTAAGGATGGCCTTCCAGATGTTACTCTCGCATGGAGAGTACGCACATTCATTTTTGGATACCGTAGAATAACACTTGCTCATGAGTGGCCAAAACCTTAGTGGTAAGGATGCTCTACGATGATTCCTTACAGACGACATGGCTGACATTTATATGCGGTCGAGATCTTCTTTGCAGACATTACTCTTGTATGGATAGTATACCTACATTTATATGTAGATGGCATAGAATAACACTCACTTGGGAGTAGTCCTAACCTTAGTGGGAAGGATGCTCTATGATGAGTCCTCATGGACATCGTAGTATAACACTCACATGGGAGTGGTCCTAGCCTTAGTGGCAAGGATGTTCTATGATAAGGGCCAACATTTATATGTGGTCGAGATCTGCTCTAGAGACAATACTCGTGTATGGGGATTATGCCCACATGTATGTGTATATGTCGTAGTATAACACTCACTTAGGAGTGGTCCTAGCTTTGAAGTTGAGGATGCACTACAATGAGTCCTTACGGACGACAGGACCTACATCTAGGTGCAGTCGAGATCTACATTTAGTTGGTCGATACTATGGACCCTCCTTGTTAAGGGTGAGTAGGCTGATGGAGGATTGCATCATCCTTGGACCCATGTCCTAAAGTGACAGGGATTAATCATCCCACAAAGAGATCATGTGTACTGCAGGTAGCATGGAGGCAAAGGATCAAGTAGATCGAAGTGCGGTTGCAAAGGATCAAGAAGCTCAAAGTGTTGCTGCAAAGGATTGAAAGGATCGAAGTGTTGTTGCAAAGGATTGAGGAGATCGAAGTGCTACTGCAAAGGATCGAAATGATCGAAGTGCTACTACAAAGGATCGAGAAGATCGAAGTGCTGCTGCAAAGGATCGAGAAGATCCAAGTACTGTTGCAAAGGATCAAGAAGATCCAAGTGCTGCTACGAAGGATCAAAAGAGCAAAGAGTTTTTGCAAAAGGATCAAGTGATCGTGTGATGCAGAAAATGAAGACATTGAAGAGTAACTGTTCCAGTTACTGATTGTGAAAACTTCCTATGACATATAAATGTATTACCTCGATACTGCTGAAGATTTTGTCTCTCGGTTCTCCTATAGTCTATGATTATGTTGTTAGTAGAATAACCTTCTCTTTAAGGGGGAGTGTTGAAATATTGTAACTTCAAAGGATATTCTAAATGTATTAACCCAAGGGAGATGTTATTATTCCTCCGTCGGGGTGCTACTATTGTAATTGGTCATCATAGAGTCATGAGGTAAATCTTCCATTGTAAGTCGGGTCATTAGTACCCTAATGAATAATATAAAATATTGTTTTGAGTCTTCCTAGGTGAAGTCGGCCCAGACAATTTAGTGGGGTCGACTTGTTTAGGGTAAAAGTCAGTTGGCTCAATGTGTATAAATAGAAGAGTTGTGCTTCTTATTTGAACACAAACTCACTCACTTGAGTAGCACATAGAAGAGAGAGAGAAACAAAACAACAAGGAGGAGAATACATGTTTTTTGGGTTATATCTTATACATTTTATACAAAGGAAGTTTTGTTGGGTTTTGTCACCCTTGAGGGTTTCCCAAGATAAATACAGTGTCTCTTGTGATTGTGTTTCTTTCAGTGATTCTACATATGCTATTGTTGTGAATTTGGATTGAACGGTAATGATATCTAGTCTAGCATGTGAAATCTTAACAAATCAATCCACTTTAACTTTGTGAGATAGACTAAGAAATACAATAAAGTGATATAAAGCATAAAAGCACAAAAATAAAGTCAAGTCTTAAATAACTTTATCAATACAAAAGTCTGATATATAATTGACCATTATAAACTAGGTTTTACGTTAACAATAAGATGAGTATGGATGCTTCCTCAACCTCACCCTCCTTTATTAAATGTGTTATGTGATCATGCATTTGTGATAATAAAAAGTAAATAAAGGATGAAAATATGCATCTAGACATAATTTTGTGAAGCAAGCAATATACAAAAAGGGTTACAAAAAGTGTTCTAGACTAAAGGAGTTAGAATATGCCAAAATTTTGCATCCAAAGCTTCAGGATCCAAACTATGCAAATGACTATAATAAAGAAGGTATAATTTTTGTGGTGTATTTTTTCACCATCATATCTCAATTAAATAGTTATAATATGCTTTCAAATTATAACACTCTCAATTAAATAGTTATAATATGCTTTCAAATTATAACACCCTCAATTGCATACTTCCATAGTTATAATTATTGTAAGTGTAATGTTGTTCATTTTGAATAAATATGTGGAGTGTATGTACAACTATTTCACAAAAACACACAATAAGAGCTGGAGTTTATATAACATAAATCATTTTTTTGGTTTTCCTTCACAATAGCAAGCAAATTGGGCTTGGGGTAATGTAGATGGTTTAGTAAGTTTAGATTTCTTGTGTGCAAACATGTGATGGAAAATACCCATCATTGACTTTGGAATCCTTAGTAAGTTATTGTCTTGTTAAATTTGAGCATTGGGATCTAATTTTGGTCACTATAAAAGCTTAAGTAAGACAATCCTTTGCAAGCTTGGAATAGAATAAAAGAATGGGGTCATTTGGAAAGCTAAAATTGCAAAAAGGAAATCATTGCTAGAGCTAGCAAAGATGGATAACCATTCGAAAACCAAATTAATTGAGCTCAACATATCTTGTAATTTTTCTTATTGTAGTGTTGAACAAGTATAACCATCTCTCCAAAGTTGTTTCCATCTCATAAATTTTGGAGAGCACTCGCCCTTTTTTCTTCCACTTCATTTTCAAGTAGTTGACAAGAGAATAACATTATCATGTGTTTATGTACACATTTGACATAATCATAAGGATTAACTCAATCAATTGAACCATCTTCCTAAAGCATGTTGTTGATGGGGAGTTTATAAGCCACACGTTCAAATCTAATTGAGTCCCTCATGAATACCAATCACAAATATGGTTGGTGTTTAATTCGCCCTCCATCTAGATATTTCGAGGAAGTGGGGTGAAATCACATGAGGTTTTCCTTAGAAAGATGTACGCTTTTGACATGGGGTTTGTGGATTTCCAACATCCTCTTCAAGTTTATCCTAAGTTTTAAACTGAAGCTTAGAAAGAACTACAACTTCATTAATAAAATGCTTATAGTGCTAATCATACCATTTGTACTAATCTTCTCTCTAATATGGAATAATGCTTGTAATATTATTTTTTCCAAATATGACAAAACCCATCATTGCTAATATGCTATTTTTTTTTCCCAAAGGTGGCAAAAACTAACATATTAGCGTAGGCATGTAATATCCTAACATGTTGTCCAAGATTATTACTTTAAAAGCTAATTTTCGAAGATATCAACCCTTAATAGTGTCTCACATGTGTTTCCTATTAAAAATGTTTAGACAAATTTATCATGTATTGGCACTGAGGGAAACAATATATCATTATTGATTCTAAGGTGGTTTGCACCACAAGTACCTAGTAGAAAGATCAAACTAAGTAGAAACACCTTATCATTTTTAATCGAAGACAAGGATGTTTAAAGCTCCTTGTTTTGGTGCCAAGCTAACAATCCAAAAAATGAGGAAGCAAAACGAAAGCGCAAATCTTTTGCGATAGCAATGAGACTCCTTATAAATCTTGGAATCAATTTTGAGTTTTTCATATTGATTTTGTGTGTTTATAGTAAATATTCTGATATTATTAGTTGTGCTTTCTCATATTCTAGTTAACCTATTGTACATCTCTTTGATAAATTGTATGGTGCATTGCAACTTAGAATACAACTTCCAAATTTGTTAGGCATGTATTGATTTCCACCGGTTATTAGTTTTGGATACTTTTGGAAATATCGAACTGAAACTATAGAATTTGGCCAATTTTAACTAAAACTAATGGATTTGGAAAATTTCATGTAAATTCACGATACAATTAAAAGGAAATACCGAAACAACTTCCACCTAAAAAACCTTCAAACCTGCCTTGCACCAATAGATAGCAGCTTCTTTCTCGAAACATCCAAAGTGACACCACGGATTTTGTGGATGCTCCATATTTGTGCAACGCATTATAGCGCAGTTTTAGGTATTTCCTATTACACTGAATTCATAACTGTTAGCACTCAGAATGTACCCAGGTTGTAAAAGGCACACCCCGAGGTAACAGCAAAACCACTTTAGGAAGATGTTGATATTCTCTCCCTGAGAGGGATCTCTCGATATGAACTTTGCAAATTGCAAGATCAAACGGTAATAATATTTTAAAGTTTATTTGGTTGAAACAATCACATATCCATTGGGCAACGGAGTCATATACATATAAAAAGATTCCCAAATTGCATACACGGGATTTTCCAAAGGCAAGATAATCACATAATTGCAGTGATTTCATTTGTCAAGGTGAAAATAGAAGAAAAGAGAGAACAGCCCATCAATACAGAGCGTCTATGACGAATTCCATATCAACTTTAGTAGAAAAGATCATATAATACCTGAAACGATGAATAGAGCATAAGCATATGAATTATAAACATCAAACACTATGTTCCAGATAAGACAGAAAAAACAGAATGGAGCGTTGCACAGGAAAAATTACAAATCACACAGAGAAAGAAAGCACGGACTGGAATGTCAATGATACATGAATCTCTGAAAAAGAAACTCTCATGCATTCATTTGGTATTAAAAAACGAGACAGATATGTTCTCCACAAAATTACTTCATCTGATGGGTTCCAACCCCCATCTCATAAAAGAGATACAAATTTATAGATCAAATAATAAGTCTGCCTCCAGCAGATCAATAACAGAATGACCGGCGTAAATCAGAGTTTGTAACTGAAATCCTACACCACTAGGAAGTTGTTACAATTCTATTCCTAACCGATCATAAAGCATGAAACAACTGGATAACAAACTTTGGTCCATCAGCTCCGAATCTTTGCCCCAACAGCTCCACGTCTTTTGCCAAATCAGCTCCACGGTATCTGCCACTTGTTCCTACGGAGGAAGAGTAAACTTTGTTTTCCCCAGACGCTCTACAGCCTTCCACTGTTCGGAACTTGGGGTGTCGCTTTCCATCATTTCCCGGATGGCTACCTCGAGCTCCATGTATATTTCGTAGGACTTTATAGGCAATCTGGTTCTGATAGCTGTGAACTTCTGCAGGACTTTGAAATCTTCAGTTAGCATGTCCACAATGGTATGTCCCGACAGGCTTTTCTCCAGCTCATTAAACTTTGAATGGTCCATACGAGCCCTGACAATCAGGTGATTATAATGTTCCTGCGGGAGCATTCGACCCTTTTCGTTCCAGAAGCATGGCAACCCGTCTTCGAACAGCCCTTCAAACTCTTTTTTGAACCTGTTGACCTGTACCATTAATTCTTCTGATCTGTCCTGAACAATCTTCATTAACTGGTGCTTGTGAATGATTTTCTTTGCTGACAGGATGATTGAGACTCTGTCCTTTATGCCCATGTCATGCAACTTTTGATATGTTAATGAATTCAGGAAATCCAGGGTGTTTTGGGCTGTAGCGAGAGGTCTTTTCGCCATGTGTTCGTTTACCACTCTCAATCTTTGCTGAGCTGAATCTATCAATCCACACAAATCATCAATATGATTAAGGTAGTGCCTAAACTTGGTAACTTCAATACTTAGGGTGTCCCAAATGATGTGCTTCGCCCCCTGAAGGGGGCCCTTCCCAATACATTTTTCTTTCAGTTCATCAACCTTCTGCTGTAATTGGCTCTTGTCCTGTAAGAGCTGCATTCTGCTTTCGCTTACCTTGGTTAACTCGGCTTTCACCTTTTCATTCTCGGCTTGCAATTCCTTAATAGTTTCCTCCCTTAAACTCACTTGGGACATAGACTCCAACAGGTCATCTGTAGAACAATCAGCTAATGGCTTTCGGATATCTACAATAGATAAGTCGTCACCGGCAGGGGTTTGGCTTATTAGCTCATCCATAATCTCCTTTTCCATAGTCTGGTTTTTCTCCATTACGGAAATTTGGGACAGTAGTTCTTCCTTCTCGGCATTCCACTTATCCTTCTCCTCTTGTAGCTCTCCAGCCTTCCCTTTGTATTCCATCATTTCCTAATGGAGTTTGTCTTTCTCCTCCTGGAGGGCCAGCAATTCTGCTGATTGGACATGTTCTGAGCCTGGCATCTTCAACCTCTTCTTCAAAACTTGTAGGGCATTATCTTTCTCTTCTAACAACTTCTTTATGGCCTGGGTATTGTCTGAACTGGCGATATCTGCTTGCAGTTTTTTCACCTGAACAACATTTGCTTTGTTTTCCACTTTCTCATGTCTCAATTGGACTTCCAACTTGTCTACCAACGCTTGCAACTTATTTATCGTCATCATGGCTTGCAACAGGTCTGAATAAAGAATGTCGCTGGTTTGCTTGTGCAACTGTATCTTGTCTGGAGTACTAATTTTGTCCAGACGGATTTCTATTTCAGACATTCTTTTATCATTCACAATGGCCATCTTGAAAGTATTCTTCTCTACATCTCTAGCAGAAACTAGAGATGTTTTAGAACTATGCAGGTTCCTTACCCTCGGGAGCAGATTTCTCGTTTCCTCCAGGGATTGCTTCCTCTTTTCTAGGTAGCTCGTCTTGAGCTCTTCTTTTGATTTAAACAAGGGGCCGGACTCTAGACTGTTACCGTCACCTTCTGAATCTTTAAAAGAAAACTGACTGACCTGAACTGTCTTCAAGGGAATCAAAGCAGCCTTTTTGAAAACTCCGGACGCCCCTTCATCCACGATCTCGCCTCCTACGAGCAGCCTCGCCTTCTTATGGGATGTTTCTTCTTCCATATCCATACTCTCGGCTTCGGCCAAACTCCTCTTGACAGCAATACTGACACCTTCTGTGATTTGGATCTCTGAACGAGATGCAGGATGTGCCTCTGTCTCATCTTTAGACTCGTCAATGAACTGGAGCAAATTCGCTGTTTCAGCTAACCCTTCAACAGCCTGATGCTCGAACGGTTTGTTCCTGTTTGCTTGCTTTCTTAATGATATCACCTGGTGAGGGTCGTAGTTCATATTTACATCCTTAACGAAATCCATAGGTTCCATCAATCTCTCTATACATGCCAAGGCACATTTGCCTTTAAAAATGAAAGGGCCGACCTTAAAAGGAAATTTAACATTCAAAGATTTTCGGAAAGCACCAAAGTGCTCCTCCTCTGATAACAACCTTTGTCTCATAAACTCCAGAGCAAAAATTCTTGGAGTTAAAAAAGAAGGCAACCTATAAGGCTGACCGGTAAAGCCGTACACTCTCAAAACAGTGTAATCTTTGTACAAGAACCAGTCTCCCACCCGACCTTCGGGTGAAGACTGCATCAAATATTTCATTTCATCGAAGACCCAGGGCAATTCTCCATCAAACAGCATCCTGTGTATTTCGGACATGATCGAATTGGCAAATTCGATCAGGTGGATTTGCTTTGGCAAATCAGAAGAGGATAGAGTACTCAAGAACTTCAATTCGGTAACATTGGAACATATCAACATGTTAAGTAAGTGTGCTTGAAACCTAAAAAACTGGACCTTGGGAAATTCAGTCAACTGGAGGTGGATTGCTTCGGCAAGATACTCGTCTAAATTAAGTACAGGAACTGACTGGGACTCGGGACTCAAAGAATTTACTTTTAACAGAAAACCAAGGATAACATCACCTATACGACAATCGTCATCTAGACCTAACACCTGACAAACCAAAGACATTACCAATTGTGCCTCAGTTCTGAAAATGTGCAAGGGGTAAGGTAAGGAAAGGCCTTCCAGGGACCGACCTTCCTTCAGGATACTTGACAGGAATCGAGAGCGAGCATCGGTTGGGCAACTTCGGAAAAACTCGGCAAGGACAGCTTCATTTACAGACTCACGGTTTCCAGGGTAACTTTCGGGTAAACTGAGATTTTCTCTTACTACTGAAGCATCAATTTTACACAATATCCTAGATGCGGACTGACTCACAATGACCCTCCGAGAGGGAGAATAATTTACCGCGCATCATTCGGCAAATTCAGGGAAGTGGAGGGTTTGCTCCAAGGCGAAAAAGTATAAAAAGGACTTGCACACATTCAGAACATCATTTCCCTGCAAAAAATAAGACCATAACCTTTCTTTGCTGCCAGACACACTTCCTGTAGACAGGAAAGGGTCGCAGACACCTCTGTGTCTATCTACCAGGAATTCTTCCCTTTCATCCGGGACCCGACCAGACACAGAAGCTTCGCTCTGTTGGTCCATTTCTCAATTTATAATAATAATTGGGCGAAGAAGTTTACAGGATCAAGGTCCTACCTGGCTCACTGTGAAGGCGCGTGTTCGGAGCGCGTCTGGTACTGACAACTAGAAGCGCCCAAATCGACAGGTCCTTTTCGCCGGGTCCCAAGCAATAAAATAATCGCAGAAGAGGTCAATTCTGCCTTTATATGACCGCCCGACTAGACACGTGGGAAGCATTTATTTCCGCAACCACTACTTATCTCTAACAGCCATGCATCTTTCTCCTCCGGGCTCATTTCTGACCTTTGATCTCTTCTCTGCGAATTTCTGGCCTTCGGATCGTACACCACGTGTCCTTTTCTGCCGGGCATCTTGGCGCTAAGCACCGTGTAAGTTTCCATTCCGGGGTCGCTCGTGGCCGTCGATGTGACGTACTTCCACCCCTCACCATTGGATTAAACGCCACGTCCCACATTCCGCTGAGCCGTCTGACCTTAACTACCGTGCAACTCTGGGTCCCGGACACATCCACAGCCGTCGATCTGATCTTCCTTTACGGGCGGACCGTTGGATCATGTGGCACCCACTCAATTCTACTGGGATCCTTCGCTTTATCCGTCGAGCAACTTAGATCAGCGGAATCACTCTCCGTCGTTGATGCGATCTGCCTTCAGCTCCACACCGTCGAATCAAGCACCACGTACCCGATTCCGCCGGGCAATCCGAGATTATACTCTGCGCCTGTTCCTCCTCTGGAATTCTTTCCGGCCGTTGATGGGATTGCCCAGCGCTTGTCAACCGTCCGATCATGTGACACGTACCACATTCCGCTGAGCGATGTGAGTTTATCCGGTGCGCAAGTTTCCATCCCGGAATCATTGTTAGCCGTAGATCTATTACCCTATGATCTCCAACCGTTGGATCGAGCAACCAATAATGGGTTCCGCTGGGTGGCTCGAAGGTTATCCCGCGTGCATGTTCCGGCTGCGGAATCAATCCCAGCCGCCGATGTGATCCGATTTTGTCCCTCCACCGTCGGATTGAGAGGAATATATGTGATTCCGCCAGCTCCCATTTCTTTAACTAACTTGCGCTTTCTCCCTGCGGATTTGTTCTGAACCGCAGATCGTCCCCGGATCAATTTGTAACCCTTGATTTTGCGCAGGGGGCTAAAGGCCCGAACTTTTGCTATCCTCCTCGCATGTTTTGAAAGGCGGAGGGAGTGTCAGCCATGGATTGGCTCCTCCTTTCGATCACAGCCCAGGATTTTGCTAACATGGCTGCTCTTTAGACCATTACGTCACTTTTGTACTATAATCTTTAAACCAAAGTATTTAAACAATACAATTTTACCTCCCCTTGGTCTTATATTTCTTTTGTTAAATACAAGCGTTAACAATAACTTTGAAAGGTAGACTCTCCAATCATGTGCACTTCTTTATTGCATATATTATTCACAACCAATTTCAAACATCTCTCTCAAGTGACAGCTTACTACTTGTATAAAGGTTTCGAAAAACTATTGTGCGCTTATAGCTGGTTTTGTAGCCATGTTTTAATTTCTTTCAGCCTTTAACTCATATGGTTTCTTAGAGCCTAATAGAACACCATCTGTATGTAAAGTTCATTTTATTTATTTTGGAAATTGAAAGTAGAAAGCTCTTGCATTTTAACTGGTTGAACTGCGCATCCAGATCAGAATGGTTGCTTTGTTGGAGCCAGAAAATCAGCATACATGAACGATTAAGACAGGAGATTTGTTTCCAGACGTGGTTTATGCGTGGAGTAACTTTTGCTTCATCAAGATGTAGTTATTTTAATCATTGTCGAAGGTTTTCCCACAAGATGTATATTAACATTTGAAGCCTCAGATTACTATCACGTAAGCAAATCATTTTTGGCTGGCCGACTGTTCATGCTATGTTCCAATATAATAGAATTATCATTGATACATTTGGAAATTCTCAGATGTTATAGTAGACGTTTTGTTTGAGACTTGTGAAACTAACTTGAACAAGGGGCAAAATAGGTAATGGATAAAGGTCAACAACAAAAGAATTAAAGTGATATTTACATTTATCTGCAAAGAACAATAAATCAATGCACTTACAATGCTTCTAAATTTGATGTATCGGACTCATAGCGCATTTTATGTACTGACAAGTACATGATGCAGATAACAAGCATGGCCCATATTGTAATATAGAGCTGTGTATATTCTTTTTCGGACTCATAATCCATATAGCGCATTTTATGTACTGACAAGTACATGATGCAGATAACAAGCATGGCCCATATTGTAATATAGAGCTGTGTATATTCTTTTAGAAACCAATACATGGGAACATGACAAACCCTGAAACCGTGAATTGAATTTTACTGCCAAACCAATACATAGGAACATGACAAACCCTGAAACCGTGAATTGAATTTTACTGCCATGTATGGCAAATAAAACTCCAACAACATATAAATATCTCTCAGAGAAGATTTATGAAAGCTAAATATTTTGTTACAAATGACAGCAAATAGGATCTGAAGCAATTCCTTAAGGTATGCTCAACTATAGCGTGGAGATGCCTCTGTAGATTGTGAATGTTCAACCAAGGCTTCAATTCTCTGAATCAAGAATATCGTCCCACGGAAAATATCAGTTTGATGCAAATGTATCTCACAAATTTTGTTTATACTGCAGATCTCAAAATCATACGAGGATACTTGTTTCATGAGTTCAAAGAATGAAGATATTGTCCGTACCTTCACTGAACGTTCAACTTCATCAAGCTTATGGATAAGTAGCATATCACCAGAACCTAACGAACCAACATCATGCGTAACTTTTCGAGGTGAATAAGGGATCTGATGTAGCAAGACACCGAAGCAAAACATATTTCAGAGCCAGAGTCATATTCAAAAACATTTAAAAAACTAGAAACCTCCCCCACACATAAAGTCCAGCTTGTATTATGTAATAAAATAAGCAATTTCAGCTGTTTATGAACTGCCATAAATCCATCTTAATTCCAGATCTATTAAGCACTGAGAGGGAACAAAAATTACTCACATGAAAATGTCCCACTGCTTAAGAGATTTGGAGTTAAAGATGGATTTATGCTAGTTTATTTATTTATCTCTTTACATTAACCTTCTTTTTTACATTAAACTCCAACATCAAATCTTTTCCATTTTGATTTATTAGCATTATACAGGTTACGTGACAATCTCTTCCAGCAGAGTTGTAGAGTGCACCTAGCTTCTCTCAGTGAAAATATGAGTCCTTGACTCCTTGGCATCCGAATAAGCTAGACAAAACTAAAATTGTATAGGCTGCCAACAGAATTAAACGTATATCACTGATACTAGTAAAAAAGAAGTCTAGACCTCCAGCTTTGGGTTAGTTGGTATATAGTCTGTAAAGCGAAAAGGTCAATGAGAAATGCTCCATTGAATGTGTCCTACGTAAGCCATCTTGAAAAGGCATTTAGAAAAGAGGTTCCCTAGTGTCTTGTCTTAAATTTGACTTGTAAATGTTCTATAAATTATTCTCCCAAGTACTAGAAGAAACAATAGACTAGTCATCCACACCTCTAAAATTAAGCCACTTGTTTATTAATATACTAAAATGTCCAAAACTAATAATACACACACAGAACATTCAAGCTTAACTGTATGAGAGATCCGGTACTGGACAACCTTGCAATATAGTAGGAAAATATTAACCTAAATAGATGAACCAGGCATTCATTATAGAGGCTTTCATTTTCAAAAGACACAAAACCATACTCGCCAACTTGATGACTGTGATCCAGGGCCTTCTTGAACACTTTTCAGAGAGGGATTAGCAATTAAAATATCCTGCCTATAGGGATCATAAGCCACAGATCCAGCTTCCGGCCCAAACTTTGAAGCTTCTGCTAAGATCACCTGAGTAGATGATGAAAGGAATAAATTATTTTAATATTGTAGAATCATTAAAAAAGATTCTCTGGTTTGCACATTGACTATTAGAGAAGGTTACCTTCCTGAAGTTTCTAGGATTGTCAATGCCTTGAATCTGGAATTCATCAACAGGTGTAAGTTTTCCATGGGCCAAATTCTCAACTCTGATCGTATGGATCCCATAAGCTGCCTGCAAACACCCTGTGATATATATTTATGAGAAGGTTTAAAAGACTTTGAATTGTTAGATAAAGCAAAATCCCTTAACCACACTCACAGATATCTATATATTATGCTGAAAGTCCAGATATTCAGGAATATATGAGTGTATTCTAACGTAGGCTATCCCCAGCTCTCTACAAACAAAAAGAAGCTAACGAAAATGTCAATATATGAGATATACCTTGCTCAATTATCACGTCTGTGACAAGAGAGAGAAGCACATGTTTCTCCACCTTAGTGAAGCCCAAACAAGGCAGAAAGGCAGGTCGTGTGACCTACAAATTACAGAAGATTGTCTTATACCTCTTAAGGGAAAACACAATCAAATAAACAATTCAAAATTAATAACACCAACCAAGAAATATTTTATTATACCTTTTAAGGGAAAATAGAAATTCCACAATTAAAACATTCAAATTACTCTTCCACATTCATAGAGGCATCTCACTTATCAAATTGTGTACATATAGCCTAGAAGGGATCTTGTAAGCTGGAACCCTTATTCATTCTGTCTGGATTAGAAGAAATATGCAAAATTCATCCTATAATTCTTCCTAATCCTGACACTGTAACTTCTCTGTCTTCCATATAGAGTATCATGTTTTTTAATATCTTGTTGGAATATCCAATATATGATCAAATATCCAATACAAATAAAAATGCAAGTAGGCATGTAGAATGCCTCTAGAAACTGAAAACTATTTGAGAAATTGACAACTCTATATCCATGGAACAAGATTACATGGAGACTAGAAACGAACCTTATAAACTATTGTATGAGATGTCACATAGAGACTACGAGACTGGATATCCTTTCGTATAATATATCTTCTAATTGGAAGGTAAAGAAGCATTAGTATCCCAATTCCCCATGCCATTGACAACAACAAAGATATTAGGATCCACAGAACTGCATCATAATTCACATGACTGTCTTCAAGCTCATCAAATGTTGCCCGGTACAAAATCTTCCCTGAAATGCTATTTTCCTCATCCTCAATGAGGGAAAGGGGATCTTTCAGCAAGCATGCATTTGAGTCATCTCCCCCTGAATGACTTTGCACCAAACCCATTGATGTACCTGAAATACCAAAATGTACCAGAGCATGTCATTAATATCATAAATGTCACAATGTGTGCATTTATCCCACAAAAAAATGCAAAGACCCATAGAGAAAAGAGTGGCAACAGACTTTCTATTCAGTGTTTAGTTTATTCAACACATCATTTAGTAAGATGAACTGATGAGAAGCATTTTTTCACAAAAATGACAAGCCTCATTTGTCAACAGAAAATACTCTGAACTTACGGTATGATGTAAAATTTAAAGAGAAATTATCCCTTTGGTTCAATGATTAAAGGCAGATGAGATTATAAATACTCACCTATGCAGCCCATTTTGGGAAAATCTTTGATTTAAATTAAAAAGCGCATTCTGGAGATGCCTAGAAGAAAGATATTGCTTATGTTTTCTATTGAACATATTTCAATTTTTAACTGGACTTCTGATGTTTTATTGGTATACCATGCAATCTTGATTTTATGTCTGCGACATTAATTTTCTGTTCTGTGCATAGTGGTTATCTTAATTAAGTATATGGACCCTCCTTAATTGCATTGCCTAACCTCATGTACATAAAAATGAATTAGAAGAGGTTGTTATATAATGTATATGACTTATGAGCATTGAAGCAATATGAGAGTTTCAAGAACTTCTACAAAAGGGCACAGCAGTGAGCACCATGCCCATGCAGCAAGGTAACAAAGTTTGAAGCTTGTTTATTATATAAACTGGATCAGATTAAATTCAATCCAGGGGTAAGAATTGATCCAAAGAAGTATTTAGCATGTATATTTGTTCGTTTCTGAATTCTACTTCCTAATCTTTATAACATGATAGAATTTTACTGGGGTTGGTCCTTGGATTATCTAAAAACTGTTGAGATTCACAAGCAAGAGAGAATTGAATGGAACCAAACAGCAAACTCTAATTCTGCAATAAAGAAAAAATAAACCAACACTAGGGCAGTCCAACTCTTGAAGAGAAAAAGCCAAGAGGCGTGCAACCCTAGAGAGAGAAATAACCCCAGTACGGGTGCATGAGAAAGAGAAAGAAACCCATGAACAAGAGAGAGATCACCACTTGAGGGTGCCCACAGATGAAACACTTTATTAAGAATGAATGATTTATTACATGATAATAAATTAAAAATGGGAGCTGTGTATTTATACACAAGTTAAGAGTAGGATGCTTTCCCAGAGTAGGGTTATGGCCTACATGTATAAGGTCCACCTTAGCCAAACCTAGAAATACAACAACAATTACAACGTAAGGCTCGCCACAGCCGAAAGTGAAGCTTACACCATTTTCAACAAAAACATGTGATCAACAATAATGAAAGATTGCATTGTTCTCTGATTGTTTCAGGACCTGTTTAAACAGAAATTGTTGTCTGCATTCTGTTGATTTCATTGTAAGTCTAGGATAAAAAAGTAAATTTTGGATTGTCTGAAAACCCCAGATTGAACATAAACAAGAGGTGATGAAATTGGCATGAAGCAACACAGTATGCCACTCGAAAATGGTTATTGAACCTCTGTAAGAAAAATAGCATTAATAAGGCTCTGGGTGATTATGTAGCTTCAGATAAGTAAAAATTGATGGTACATGGCATGCATTATATCCCTCCGACATTTGAGATTAGGATTTTAACCAATATGCCCTCCAAGTTATCTTCTTATGCAGCACTTGATGGTGACAAGGAGACCAATTTTGATGTATTGCAACTACACATGCTCCCTAAACATTTGACTTGCAATTCAAGTTGTAGAGGCAGTTCTGCTATTCACACTAAAACATTTGCATTCAAGGCATCATGCACTGCCTTATTATCATTTATATCTATTAAAATATACACAGAACAAAAGTTCTTTATGCACTCCTAATTTCATGCCATCATATTATACAATTATATGCATGTATACGCCTAAGCTCTTCATTTTTTCCTTTTTCAATTTGTGATGTTCATATAATGTCTTTTTCTTTCTAGACGGAGACTTTACTTGATAGATTTGATTTTCAAATTTTGGACAAGTTGGAGATTTACTCATGTTATGGCTCCAATCAGGAAAAATACTATGAAGATAGAATTGGTTCTAAAAATATTTGCTATGCTAAAGGGCAGCATACATTCACAAAAAAGGAAATCGCGTATATGTAAGAAAAGAAGGTTGATTAAGACCCAAGGGTTAGCTCAATTGGCCTTGGATCGAAACATAGAATCTCTCAGAGTTGGGGAGTCATGGGTTTGATTTTCACGATTCCCTTGGGCTTAGGTGCCATAATCAGCACTGATGGTTTAGTCATTTACCCTCTATGGATCATGGAGAAGTAATCGGAGGGTTTTTCACAAGGATTAACATGGGAAAAAGAGTTAACTCATTGCAAAAGTATGCATAGAAAATTATTGGACGAGCCCAACCTTAATGCTCTACAGTGGCAATTACTGTGGCAGCATACATAAGTTTGTTGGCTCAACCTAGATAGGAGTGATTGACTAGTGCAAGTGCAAGTGACATGATTGTTTGTAAATTGTGCTAGACCTCATCATTGCTATGTACAAAAGCTTCACGATTCATAGCATCTGCTAGTAACCTGTAAAGGCCACCCTCACGTACTCATTTGGTCAAAACTCGACCAGAATCATGACTGCATTTCTGATAATCAATTGTTCATCACCAAACTCATACATAATTAGGTCACTTGCGCTTGGACATGATGGATGGACAAGTGCAAGTGACCTGATTGTCTATGCCAAAACTCTCACAGTTTGTCACTGCTATGCACCAATGCTCCATGCTTCATAGGATCAACTAGCAAGCTATATAGGCCACCCTCACATCTTCCTCTTGCCAAAACTCAACTAGGATCAAGGATGCATTTTGCTAATGATCACTTGTTGATCATCAAACTCAACCATAGAGTTTAGATCTGTTAGACAAGAACCCAAAAGAAGATTCTTAGTTAAACGTGGAAGATACAATACCTCATGTAGCTCGAGAACCTCTTCTAGCTAGCATGTGGAATGAGATAGAACCCATCCCAATCACTAAGGACTTGGCATCACCACAAAACTCCACCTCCATGCCACAATCTTATTCTTGTAATTTGAAGAAAGTTGATATGTTGGTTGTTATCTCTCCAAGCTCCACTATCCACATACCAACCAACATCAAAAACAGTGTTAGTGGAAATGCACGAAACCATGGCGAAGGTTGTCTCCAATCTGGATACAAGCTTCTCAGCTCCTGCAGAAGCTTATGCACTCCCTACAAATTGCTTCTACTAATTGTTGCTAGTGCTTACCCTGCCCCTTCTTCATAAGACACTAAGAGGCATAGTGACCAAACTTGTGGCACTTAAAGAACTTCACATGGCTCAAATATTTCTTCACATGGTTCAAATCTCCTAAGTCTTCTATCTTCTTCTAACCCTTCCCAGATCATGTTTTCTTTCTTCCTTTCCTCACCTTGCCAATGAGGGATGGGTCTTGAACTTCCTCGAAACAAGCTAAAACCATCTCTAATGTTGTCTACACTCTTCAACAAAGTCATATCACAGTTTCTCAAAAGTGGTTAACTTCTCACAAACTGTAATGTTCCATTACGGATAAATAAGGGATTGACCGAGGACATTTAATACCAAGATCATATTAGAGGGCCATCAGAGTTAATATCATAAAGCATGTAGGCCTTATTTCTTCAATCATAAGTCAATGGGCAATTACAATTGCATGCATGCAAAAAGTAACGTGCAAACCCTAAAAGTGACATGCAAACCCTAAAAGTGACATGCTAACCCTAAAAGCTATATAAGAAGGTTATCTGAACCAAAAGGATATCATTGTTATTATTCATCTTTTTGGAAACAGGTTTTGGGAGCTCGGTGAGCTACTTAGGGTTTAAGGCAGATTGCCTTGACCTCATTGGATTCGGTGGTGAAATCTATCCACCCTAACCAATTGCTAGGGTGAATCATCCAAATTCACCAGTGTGTACATCATTGCATCTTAAATCTATTGTGTTTAGGGCAGCGTTGGAGCCTCTATACACAGTTGGGCGTGTCCATCAAGATTGAACAACACCTATCTTCACCCTCAAGGGCATATTCATCATTGTGAAGCAGTGTATATCTTCCTCAACTAGGGCACTTCCATCAAATATTTAAGGCAACAAGCTCATCCCAATCAACCACGTGGTCTTTTTCTGAGGGCATGAGCATCAATAATTCTGGAATATAGGCCCACCGTAGGAAGAAGCAGCGCATTCCTTCTTGGAGGCTAAATGAACAGTAGGGAAGGCGTGAAGCTCTAGGGCAACACCTATCATGCACAAAGGCAGTGATCTCTGATCTCTAAGGGCATTTAAACCTTGATAGCATTTTTCTATTCTCTATAGCAGCGATCTAGCAAGAAGGGATCCACTTTGTCTGGGAAGGAATCGTGGGAGTCTTGAAAAGTTGGAATCAAGTGTTAACAGCAGTAACCTCAGTATTGTTGCTCGTGAACACATTGAAGAAGGAGAAATACATTAAAAAGGGCGTGACCGTTCCTGTGGGCATCTTTCCTAGTTGGGCACTATCCTCACGTCATATGATCCATCCATACACTATATATAGATCTGGTAATTTGTAAAAGATGCTACAGCCATCTACAACTCATCTTTTGTGCTGCCACAGTCAATAAGGAAGCATCATCCCTGTTTCAAAGATCCTTCATTATTTCATTGAAGACTTTATAAAAACTGGGTTGTATTATTTATTGGGAGGTTGATAATCATTGCATGCTACGACCACTATTCCAAGGGCATCTTATTGACAACCATTACAACTACCTACAACAAATCATCATCACTATTTGAGGACGTATTAATCGCAGTTGTAACAGCCATTGCCAGTACCTGAAAATCACTGTTTTAACTTTTAAGCCATCAACAACCACTGTCATTCCTGATGGAGATCGCATCCTCAACTGCTACATATAACATTGCATGACTGATATTTAAATTGAGAAACAAAGTTCATGGTATTTGGGAATCAGATCTAGTGTTGACAGCATCATACTTCCCCCTTGGCCCTATTGAATATTGACTAAGCAGCAGTCTTGAAGCTTGAACTATTGTTGGGTTGAAATCCGCCATCAAAGGGTTGTCATACCTATTGCATAGAACGTGTTATTGCAGTTGTTCCTGCCATCTACATCACGTTATCAACATTGTTTAAACACCTTCCATCACTTTAACAACATTGTTCAAAGGTCAGAGTCATTCCAATTATTATATATGGTTACGTGGGACTAATTTGAAGCATTTATTATTTCCATATTGCATCAGCATTCTTAAGCTGAATATCATGGGTTTTGTGATGTTTATTCATTCTACTATCGCATGCAATTAATCTTTGGATAAATACAAATATACACCAACCAAGCAAACCAACAATCAACCAATAAAATGGAAGCTCTTTGAACAAATCCATGCACAGAAAGGAAAACCTCTAGTTTGGGATATTACAGTGGTATCAGAACATGTTCTTGGCCAGCTGTGGGGAAATTGGCATGAACGTGATGTTATAAGCAATTTCACACATTAGTTGTGGAGAGTTCGTTTCATTTTTGTGGAAGTGTATCTATTTCCAAGAAACAAAGGATCTTGAAGTCTACTACAACTTCCAGGAGAGTGCCTTTATTGTGATCACAAAGCTCCATTACATATCCGTCCTCAAATCTGTTCCAGCCAGATTGGTAAGGGATCTTACAAGGGTTGCATCAATGGCAAGAACTATAGATGGCAGGTTGTTACCCACCTTCCTTGCTGCCTCGCCAATAGAGGAAAAGAAGCCTACTCGGGAGGATTTAATGAGGAACCTTGTTAAGGCACAACAGAGCTTAGAGCATAATTTGCAACGGTTTGAAGATTCATTACTACGAAGCAAGAAGGGAAGACTTGGTATGTTTACCAAAAAGGCATCCAATAGTCTCTATGTTGATTGTGGTTTAAAGTGTAATAAATCAACAATCATAGATCAACCTACAATTGATCATGAAGAAAGCAAAGATCCATTATCAAGTAGGAGTCCTAAAGAAGATGAGATCATGTTCACACGCTCTCTCTTGTCATATGACAGTTTGGACCATGAGGAATCAAAGATTGCACCCTTGAGTCTTCTGGATGAACACGAAGTAGAAGAGCAGCCAGAAGAGGAACCTCATTTGGATTCACAGGAATGAGTGGAGAGGCATGACACAGAGAGGATTGATTCTATACATGTTGAAGATGAGATCATGTTCACACGCTCTCTCTTGTCATATGACAGTTTGGACCATGAGGAATCAGAGATTGCACCCTTGGATGAACACAAGGTAGAAGAGCAAGCAAAAGAGGAACCTCATTTGGATTCACAGGAACGAGTGGAGAGGCATGACACAGAGAGGATTGATTCTATACATGTTGGGCACTATGGAGGTTATGAGCCACATCTTGTGGAGGGGCCATTAATGGTTCAGGTTGTAGATGCAAATGCGTTAATGGGAGACATATTCCAGGGACCAGTTGATAGTGACATGGACGCATCCCTTATTTTCCGAAATGGGTATAGTACAGATGTGTGGGATCCTGGTTCAGATGACACCAGTAGAGTGAGTGCACGGGAGGATACTGCAGCCCACACCGGCTATAGGAAAGTTGTGACCTATGAGGGCATGAGTGGCACTCATGGTTTGAGGGGAGAGCCTCCAATGATGATTCCGCACGCGGAGCACTAAAAGTTGCAGGTGACTAAGGAGAGATCTGACACAGAGGATTTGGATCAAGCATGGGATCATGAGTTGTCTCTGTGAGAGAGTGGTTTAGCAATGGAGGAGGTAGTTGAGCACATTCCCTGTGGACCTTCCAACAAGGAAGTATATGCATATAGAGATTGGGTGGACAGGCGTATGACGGAGATGGAGACACCCAGGTTTACAAGCTCAGTTGACATCAGTGGAGTTTCTATGGAGGAGAGGGCCAAACTCTGCTTTCAGGAGTTTATTCGAGGGATGCTTAGGTTTGGAGGCATGACGGGGAAGTCTTTTGAGGAGTTTGTGCAACTTATGATTGCTTGGCTCATTAGGGGCATTCAGATGGATTTTGGTGTTAGCACCAGGCATACCGGCACCTTGGGTAGAGGGTGCTCCACATCATACAAGCTAGTGGGGAACCAGAGGGACTTTACCTTTTACACACAGGAGCGAGGTAGGTTCGCATGAAGATACTTGGTGGATATTATGTTTGCTAAACAGGGCAGGTTGGGACCCACTCATTCAGGAGCATCAATACAGCCTTCGACCCTCTCTGAGCAGTCATGGGGGATCATGGTATTAGATTGCATCACAGGTTTACTGAGGATGCAAGACATAGAGTATATATATGCAAAGATTCACTGGTTATCAGAGATCATGCACCTTCTAGTGAGTTCCTCCGAGTATAGGGAAACACAGATTATAAGGCTATCTCTTAAGGAGATGATTAGAGTTCATGAGAAGCCCAGAATTGTTACCAGTGATTGGAGCAGAAATCCTTTGCCAATATTTGAGATCGAGTATTACAACAGATTTGTTGACTTCACCTGGATGCCTATGTACTGCACTTTTCATATTGAGGGGATCAGTCANTTTGCGAGTTAGCCGAAAATCGTTGTGAATACAGATTACTAAACCAGCAGTGAATTTAAATATGAAAAGGTTTAAGTAGTCAACATTCACCACATGCTCATTTGCAGAGTCAAAAGTAAATAAATGTACTGAGAAATAAAGTGCTGGAAGCAAAAATTG
>LPNX010100240.1:288193-301844 GCA_001517045.1 Pseudotsuga menziesii | reverse complement strand
TAAATTATTTAACCTTTAGACATAGGTTAAATTTAAATTCACCTTAGATAAAAATATTTCAATTAAATTTTTAAATCTTCCTAGAATTGACTTAGGAAAAATTAAAAATAAATTGAAAATTTAATATCTAGGCCATGGGNAAGGGTTGTTTGGGATCCAGGTATCAAGGGGTCAATTCATGATTGGGTGGCAAGGAGGCATGAGGTGATCCAGTGGTTCATATGGGATCCTGGTATTGGGGTCCGGATGCATTTTTTAGTTGACAGTTGTCGATTGCTTAAGGACAAGCAATCTTTGGTGAGGGAGGACTGTAATGTTCCATTACGGATAAATAAGGGATTGACCAAGGACATTTAATACCAGGATCATATTAGAGGGCCATCAAAGTTAATATCATAAAGCATGCAGAGCTTATTTCTTCAGTCTTAAGTCAACGAGCAATTAAAATTGCATGCATGCAAAAAGTAAAGTGCAAACCCTAAAAGTGACATGCTAACCCTAAAAGCTATATAAGAAGGTTAGTTGAACCAAAAGGATATCATTGTCATATTCATCTTTTTGGAAACAGTTTTTGGGAGCTCGATGAGCTACTTAAGGTTTAAGGCGGATTGCCTTGACCTAATTGGATTTGGTGGTGAAATCTATCCACCCTAACCAATTGCTAGGGTGAATCATCCAGATTCACCAGTGTCTACATCATTGTATCTTAAATCTATTGTGTTTAGGGCAGCGTTGGAGCCTCTATACAGCTGGGCATGTCCATCAAGATTGAACAGCACCTATCTTCACCCTCAAGGGCACATTCATCATTGTGAAGCAGCGTATATCTTCCTCAACTAGGGCACTTCCATCAAATATTTAAGACAACAAGCTCATCCCAATCAACCACGTGGTCTTTTTCTGAGGGCGAGAACATCAATAATTCTAGAATATAGGCCCACCTTAGGAAGAAGCAACGCATTCCTTCTTGGAGGCTAAATGAACAATAGGGAAGGCGTGAAGATCTAGGGCAACACCTAATACCTATCATGCACAAAGGCAGTGATCTCTGATCTCTAAGGGCGGTTAAACCTTGATAGCATTTTTCTATTCTCTATAGCAGCGATCTAGCAAGAAGGAATCCACTTTGTCTAGGAAGGAATCGTGGGAGTCTTGAACAATTGGAATCAAGTGTTAACAGCAGTAACCTCAGTACTGTTGCTTGTGAACACATTGAAGAAGGAGGAATACATTAAAAAGGGCGTGACCGTTCCTGTGGGCGTCTTTCCTAGTTGGGCACTGTTGCCGCCTAATTCACACTTTAAGACGCAGGAAATTCACAACCTGCTATGTGTGTCCTTGGGGGCAAGCAAGAGCTGGGGACCACTGTCACCACAGTCTACAGCTCCTCCGTTTAGGCAAGATCCCAACAGAGCCAAGGGGGGTAGTCCCTATGGAAAGACTATGTTCCAGGTTTATTAATTAATTGAAGATTAATTAAAGGGATCTTTTTATTAAGATTACAAAATTATAAGACCAGTGCCTATATTAAATGGAGTCAAAAGATACAATGTGTCTTTATAAAAAAGGAAATGTTAATCTACGATTAAACTATAGGTTCAATGTTTAATAAAGGAATATAAGGATAAACAATATGATTATAAACAGTAATGAAATAANAGCAGTGGCTTAGGGGGTTTCATAGCAATTCATCTTTGCATTCATAGCCCCTATTACAAAATGCCATGCTTGATCCATTACATTATTACATCAAAAACTAAGCTAATTAATCACCATGGGGTGAAATTAATTAACTAGGAAAAATTAATAAAGGTACAACAACATAACGAAACTCCGCAAGACTCTAGACAAATGCCTAGCATGGTCATGAATCACACTTTAAAGCCTTAGCCACCTCATGGAATTGACTGGTAGAACGCCCGTCACCACTTTGGAGGATTTTGAGTGAAAACCAAACCGATTAAACTCGTTTGTTCAACAAGGTCAATTGGAAAGGGAAAAACACTCGATGAGGGGACTTCCCTAACAACCCGTTCCATGGTGTGGCATCCATATCATATGACCCATACTAGCACATAAAATTACATTAATTTTCCCACGCAGGGGAGCGGACATTTCGTTTTACAAAGGGGCAATAGCCCTGCAGAAGTGAAAAATCCTCAGATTTTTCTAAGGTATAATAATGTACATCCTAATGTACATGGAGTTGCCACCTAGTCGAAATAGGTGGGCAACAAGCACTATCCTCACGTCATATGATCCATTCATACACTATATACAGATCTGGTAATTTGTAAAAGCTGGTACAGCCATCTACAACTCATCTTTTGGGCTGCCACAATCAATAAGGAAGCATCATCCCTGTTTCAAAGATCCTTCATTATTTCATTGAAGACTTTATAAAAACTGGGTTGTATTATTCATTGGGAGGCTGATAATCATTGCATGCTACTACCACTATTCCAAGGGCATCTTATTGACAACCATCACAACTACCTACAACAAATCATCATCACTATTTGAGGGCGTATTAATCGCAGCTATAACAGCCATTGCCAGTACCTAAAAATCATTGTTTTAAGCCATCAACAACCACTGTCATTCCTGGCGGAGATCCCATCCTCAACTGCTGCATATAACATTGCATGACTGATATTTAAATTGAGAAACAGAGGTCATGGTATTTGGGAATCAGATCTAGTGTTGACAGCATCATACTTCCTCCTTGGCCCTATTGAATATTGACTAGCAGCAGTCTTAAAGCTTGAACTATTGTTGGGTTGAAATCCACCATCAAAGGGTTGTCATACCTATTGCATAGAACGTGTTATTGCAGCTGTTCCTGCCATCTACATCACGTTATCAACATTGTTTAAACACCTTCAACATTGTTCAAAGGTCAGAGTTATTCCACTTATTATATATGGTTACACAGGACTGATTTGAAGCATTTATTATTTCCAGACTTGCATGAACAGTTTTATGTATTTCATAAGCATTCTTAAGCTGAATATCATGGGTTTTGTGATGTTTATTCATTCTACTATCGCATGCAATTAATCTTTGGATAAATACATATTTACACCAACCAAGCAAACCAACAATCAACCAATAAAATGGCAGCTCTACGAACAAATCCATGCACAGAAAGGAAAACCTCTAGTTTGGGATATTACACAAACACAAATACATTGAACAAAGTATTGCTACAATGGACCAAAGCCATTCAAAGTGATCCAAACTAAGCTCACTCTCATCGATCTCTTCTTCAATGGCAGTGAGTTGATCCTTCAACTCTGTGATTTTCATTAGATAGCTTGTTAAAATATCTGTCTTGCTCATGCAAGTATCAATGAGCTTGTTCTTCAAAAGCAATTTTATGAGACATGTTCAGACTCTTACAACATGACCATGGCATCAAACATCTCCTTCACTGTCTTCTTTGCAATGTAAGGGATAAAGTGATCCTTCAATGAGTCAAAAACAATTCACTTCACCTTGGTCAATTTTTAGTATGTTCTACCAAAGTCCTTGGAATCAATGTGAGCTGTGACCTACGTATCCATTGTTAGGATTATTAATCCTCCTTTGTCCAAATTTGGTCATATGTCTAAATCAGGAGTCATGTCTAAATCGGGAATCCATCCAGTCTATTTTTAGTCACTAGCACCATTGGGTCCACTTGGCCTAATTGGGACACATGTTTCAGTTACTAAAGTGTCGGGAACACTAATTGAGACCTACTGCCACTGAATGCACCTGCATGCATCAGTTTAGAAGCCTCCTAGACCAATCCCTACAATTTAGGAGCCACTGGGAGTGCCAATACCAACCAAGGTCAGTTGAGTTGAGTTGGTGACTAGTCAAGCTCGGTTAGGAGTCATTTACATTCAGTTCTAGTCCTCTACATTCAGTTAGCGCTAGGTCTGCATGGCTGCATGCAGGAGAGGCACATTTCTCACCTACCACGATCAGTTAGCCTCAGTCAACACTGAAGTAGACACTTGAGTTGTGTTTTAGAACTCCGTTGAACTCCGATAATGGTTTAGACAAGGTCAATTAACTATTGAGTCCTTCGACAGTGATTTAGACAAGGTCTTAGTTACCTACAGTCAAGTAGAGTCTAATCAATTCGAATTTTCTCATGTGGATTCGAATTGCATGTGGCTATTTAAGCCATTGTACTTCATTGTAATTATTATCTAATTACTCTTTGATTAATGAAAAGCATTCACAGCTGCAAGCCATTTTTGCATTGTTTCATTCTTCAATAATTGAATAAAGTGTATGATCTATCTTGTGAGTTGTGTGTTTGTCCACAGATCTATGTGCTCAATTTAATATGGTATCAGAGCCTCGGCGAACAAGGCACTTCTCCACCTCAGATCTCTTACTAGATCATTTTTTAGCAAAATTGCTCCTTCCAGTTCTGCACCAGAAGCAGAAGGTTTACCACTTAATACCCCAAGTTAAGGAATTATTGATCAAGCTTGCTTGATCAACAATGTTGGGTGTGATGAAAACCTAAAATGTGCAGGCTGTCGACCTTACGGTGCCCCTTTTGTGTTTTTTGCAGGTACAACTTCAAATGGCTTCATCAATTCTGATTCATCAGTTCCTCTTCTCACCCTATTCACAAACTATTCAGAATGGAAGATGAAGATGGTTGCATTTCTGAAGAGACAAGATCTCTATGAGGTGTCTATTGGACTTGGTGAAGAGTCCTTTGAGAGAAAGCATGACTGGCTAAATAAATGTGATGTAGCTTATGGAAATATGTATATGGCCATTTCTCCTAGCATGCTCTACCTCAAAAGATCTATTAGAAACCTAAAGGATCTCTGGAAAATATTGGACAGAACCTTTGGAATGATTGATGAGGATCATAATAGCACTTTGGAGAGCACATCCGACACCATAAGCATCTTTGATCCAAAAATCTCGGCCTCCACTCTCTCTGATGAAGTTGTTCAAGATGAAGAAGCAGCAGAAGCTTCTACACAGTCAATTCGAATTGAAGACAATCTCCATGCAATGACTCCTTCTCCTGATGCTCCGGAAGTTTATGAGATCTCTGATATCTCATCTCCTCATATGGCTGAAACAGAAGAAGACATTCAAATCTCTGATATTGAAGAAAAATACTGCTGCACTTCCATGCAAACATTCACCGGTGATTTTCCTTTGAATTCTGTACAAAATTTACCAATAATTGCTTCCGAAAGTGAAGAGAAATTTGATTTTTCTCCCTCTAATGTTGCTACTGGTGTGCAAATATGTAATACCTTGGATATTTTGGAAGAAATATCAGATTACCAGAGTGAACCATTTGCTCCTCATGATCTAGATCTTTCAGCAAATTCCTGCAGGATTGCATGCACCAAAATTCAGAATTTTGAAGAAGAAGAAAGCTGTGCATCCACCGTCTCAATTAACCATTTATTTGAATCTGATATTAACCTTATTGGATCTGATATGATCTTGTTTAGATCTGATCTGATATTGCTTGGTTTAATATATCAAATTCATAATCTTTCAGTACTGCTTGTTGTTGTTCTCATCAACGGTGTGAAGAAACAAGTACCGCAAGTCTCCTACAAAACTGTTGCTGGGGCTTTGATTTCATTTCACAATTTTGGATCTATTGTGAACCTATTTAGATCTGATTTACTTTCTGATCTGATATTATTTGGTTCATATTTTAAAATCCAAGAGCTTTCAGTCATGCTTGTAGCTGCTCTCACCAATTCCGGTGTGAAAAATCAAGTACCGCAATTCTTCCTCAAAATTGCTGCTGGGGATTTGGTGTTAGTTTCCTCTTATGAGGTTGTTGATATTTTATTATGTGATTCATTAGTTATTTCAGAAGCTATATCAGACTATGGAGCTCAAGCATTCACTCTCAACAGTCCCAGTGCTTCTCTACCATTGATCACATGCTCATCTCCTCATAGAACTGGTAGAGGAATATTTTCTGCATCCACCTGGACACTTGCTCCTAACACTTGGGGGTGTTCTTACCACTCATGGTTTGTTGTTCATGGCTGCAACGTATCAGTTTCTTGAGTGTTCCTCACATGTTCTGAATTTGAATCCTCAAGAACATTTTCTCACTTATCAGTTGACTTCAGTTGCTCTACATGGGTCCAATCTTCATCCAGCAGCTGTCTATATTTCTGATTTAGTTGAGCATATCATTCTTCTTCCAAAGAAGAAGATTCCTCCAGACATAATGATGGAGAGGTTCACATGCCAGGCCCCGGGATACGTGTGCACAGAAGAACCAGAATGATCCTGATTCTACCTGCTTAATTAGAGGGGGGTTTTTTCCCATGTGGTTTTTTTCCCAGCACCTTGTTTTTGAGCAGTTACTTTACTTTACTTGATGTAATGGGTGACCTATGGTCTTAGTTACCAAGGCCCACAGATTGTCCAAGTTAACATTCAGGGGGGGTGTTAGGATTATTAATCCTCCCTTGTCCAAATTTGGTCATATGTCTAAATCAGGAGTCATGTCTAAATCGAGAGTCCATCCAATCTATTTTTAGTCACTACCACCATTGGGTCCACTTGGCCTAATTGGGGCACATGTTTCAGTTAGTAAAGTGTGGAGAACACTAATTGAGGCCTATCGCCACTGATTGCACCTGCATGCATCAGTTTAGGATCCTCCTAGACCAATCCCTACAATTTAGGAGCCACTGGGAGTGCCGATACTAACCAAGGTCAGTTGAGTTGAGTTGGTGACTAATCAAGCTCAGTTAGGAGCCAGTTACATTCAGTTCTAGTCCTCGACATTCAGTTAGCTCTAGGTTTGCATGGCTGCATGCAGGAGAGGCGCATTTCTCACCTACCACAGTCAGTTAGCCTCAGTCAACACTGAAGTAGACACTTGAGTTGTGTTTTAGAACTCCGTTGAACTCCGGTAATGGTTTAGACAAGGTCAGTGAACTATTGAGTCCTCCGACAGTGATTTAGACAAGGTCTTAGTTACCTACAGTCAAGTAGAGTCTAATCAATTCGAATTTTCTCATGTGGATTCGAATTGCATGTGGCTATTTAAGCCATTGTACTTCATTGTAATTATTATCTAATTACTCTTTGATCAATGAAAAGCATTCATAGCTACAAGCCATTTTTGCACTATTTCATTCTTCAATAACTGAGTAAATTGTGTGATCTATCTTGTGAGTTATGTGTTTGTCCACAGATCTATGTGCTCAATTTAATATCCATGAGATACCACAATTCAATTTTCTCCAAGAAATTTTGCACCCTACACTTCTACAGTAGAAAGTTGGAAGCACCTTCCAACATGTGACACTCTAGAAGACTGAAACTAGCCATCACTACAAACCCTAAAAGCACACTAGGACAAACAAATCAGACTCGAAAGAAATCAAATCTTCAACCTAACCTAGGGGCATCTCAAGCCAATAGCAATCGTCCAACAATTGGAAGATCCTAGGCGTATCACCCAACAACTTATCATAAGGTTGGATTTGTTTTTTTCACTGAAGCTCGGGCATCACACTTGTTGAAACCCTCTAACTAGTAACAACTCCCACTTAGGGGCAGCAAGCTCATTCCATGCATGGAGCTAGAGGATTTCATTGAAACTGCTTTGATAGCATGCTAAGAAGATTATGCATTGAGATAAATTAACCTAAACCTAGGTAGCTTAAAAGATGAAATCCTCAATCAAAATAAAAACCTCTAAATACATTAATTTACAAAGTCATACAGCTGGAAATTACGAACAACAAACACACAATGTGGAACACTCAATGTTGCATCTATCTTCTATTTACTAAAAGAGGAAAATTTGCATTGCTATTGCTGAAAACTAAAACTCGCCAATTATTATCATGCAAATCTGCACCAGCAGACATGCCTTGTAAATATAGGCCACCTAGCCCTGTCACCTCTATATGCCTTTGTTGATGTTTTCTCCAGTATGTAGCATCGGGCAGACATTCATTATGAATGGGGCTCAGAGTAATCTATTCTATGATAGAGGATTATTGTGGAATTGACAAGATCTAAGAAGTGTATGGGACTTCTTAATGGGTCTATTCAACATTAGGACTCTATGAATGAATAGACGGGCATACAAGGAGAAGAATAACATCATCATCATGAAGAACTTTTCTTAAGACAGACAGAAAATCCAATAATAAATGGTAAACAAGTGAATTACAATGAAGTGGTCAAACTAGTAAGTCGGCCCAAAAGTGAAATTCAAGTGATTTGAAGTGCATAAATAAGCAGCTAAACATTTCATTTTGACACATCACAACACATCATCCTCTCTCTCTAGTGCGCAATTTTAGCTAGGCATAGTGATAGATCAAGGAGCAAGATTTTGGGGTTGCTTACCATTTCTAGAAGTTTGCCCACTTGCTAGGGTTTCTTGTGAAGAAGAGCACACCTTCTATGCCACTGGGTTTGTTGTATGTAGCTAGTGATGTTTGACATGCCCTTGTGAATTAGGGTTCTTCATGTTATGATTGTTGTATCTTATTATTGGAAAGATCTTAAGAAAAGTTGTTGGGTTTTCTCCCTATTGGGTTTCCGAGGTAAAAACTCGTGTCTCTTATGCATGGTTATCTTTCAATGATCCTTGTTTTATTTCTGCTGCAAGTGGAAATTTTCAATGTGTAATTATGCAATGATAAAAGTGAGATGATAATCATTAGGACATAATTATCAAGATCTGAAAATTGAACTGCTAAGTTATAAAATTCAACATGGTATCAGAGCAGTACTGAAAGAAGCCATTGCAGCAATTTCTGCCCTAAGTCTAAAACTAGGGCTTCCAAGTTTGGACACTATTGACCACAGATTGGACTTGAAATTAATGTTCTGGAACTCGCCTTAGTAGGGCGCATCTATCTATGGAGGTCCGAAAAAATAGGTTTTGAAAAAGTAGGGCCCAAAAAATTAGAATCGAAAAAATAGGGTCCGAAAAATAGGTCCAGAAAATTAGGGTATGAAAAAGTAAGCCTAGAAAATTAGGGTCCGAAAAAGCAGGCACAGAAAAATAGGGTCCGAAAAAGCGGGTCCAAAAATTGGACACTTGGAGATTACGAAATGGGGGTCCATTTTGTGTGAAGTTCAAGCACATATTTTTGGTACTGATAGTGACGTAACAGGAAAATCTAAAATTCTTGTTAAAAGACAGATTTGTAATTGGTTTAAGGACCAATTTTTAGAGAAGTGATAGTAGGTCGAAGGGGATCTTGGATCTAGTGCATTCAGACATATGCAGACCGATGATAGTGGCATCCTTGGATTTATTCTTGTACTATGTATGGTTCCCTGCAAAAGACATGAAGGCCAAGGATGAAGACTTCAACAAGTTCCAGGAGTTAATGACTTGACAAAGAAGAAGATCAAAGTGTTTGAGGAGTTCAGTGATTTTTGCAAGGAGGGAAAGATCAAGAGAGATTCAACAAAACAAGCAAAGATAAGTATTTAATGTTTTGTGCAATAAGTGTTATTTATTCAAATTGAATTGTTATTTCTTTGATAAATAGTATAACTACTTAAATTAGTGTTGGTTAACTCTTATGGACATTTATGTCATGTGCTACAGAATAGGAGACAAAGATCCGTGATTAAGATCTAGCCATCTTCTTATGGGAAGATGCTTCCAGTATGACAGTTATGCTCAGACCAAGTGTCCTCACCGGATATTGGAGAACAAGACTCTTGAGAGACACTTGCAGGAGTGAAGCCATAACGGATCTTTGGTTGTCTAGCATACACCCATATGTCGAGGAAGAAGAGGGCAAAGATCGTAGGCCTGCTTAGTCATGTGTATTGACTAAGTGTTTATGAGGCTCGAGGTGCTTAGCCTTAATTAGTCATGTGAAGTGACTAAGAGTGAATAAGGCTAGAGGTCACATTGCATACTCCGTGAAGGAGTGCTCCGTAATGGAGTGATCTATTCTAATTAGAGTGAGTTGACTTGTTTATTTGATAGGGGATCTCATCTCCTTGTGAAATAGACAAAGTCTAATCTAATGTTGAATTTGACATGGGCTCTAAGAAGTGTTCAAGACTTCTTAGAGTATGGTCAAATCAACATTAGAGCTCTATGTGGGAATAAACATGCATGTGAGGAAATGAAATATATGAATACACAGAATTCAACAATGCAGAAGAAAGCAGGTTGCTTCAGTGTAGGATACTCAAATGTAGAGTGTCCAGATGCAAAGAATGTAGGATACTCAAATGTAGAGGGGGCGGGATACTTAGGTGCAGACAAAATAGAGTGCTCTCGTACAGAGGGAGTAGCTATAGCATAGGTTGTTGATGATGAAGGAAGTGCCCATGGATCTTCCTCAGTCAGAGGGAGTACACAGTTGATATCCTGAGAGATTCAAGATGATGGACTGCAATTCCATGGCTATACCTATATAGGCAGATATGGAGAAGTTGAGTGATTCCACTTCTAATTCAGATCTGGTGGATCCTGATGTGCAGATTTAGAGAAGCTAAGTGATTTCACTTCAGATTTAGATATGGTGATGTACAGGCAGTTGATCAGATCCTTGACCAAATATTTGCTTTGCAATGAATACCCTGAGCCAATTTATGGTTGAGCCGAGACTCTTCCATTGGGTTGTGGCAAAGCATGGGCTAAGGTAGCTGTGTGGTACAGCTGGATATGGCCAAAGAGATGTTTCAGGTGATGTAGTGAAGCTACAGAGATATACAGATTCTGATTGGGTGGAGTGCAGCAGACTGAAAGAGCACCTTGGGGTGTTGCTTTGACTTGGATTAATTATGATTAGCAGTAAGCAGGCTGCTGTGGCACTCAGTACAACAAAAGTAGAGTATGTTGCAGCCAATGTCACAAAACTATTTTATCTGGAGATCAAATATCACTTCATCCGAGACACGGCGCATAAGGAAGCAGTAAAGCTTCCGTATATATATTCACAGATGAGCAGGCATTGGGCATACATTTACCCTTGGATACTGAGTCGAATGGCTAGAGGTGAATGGCTCAGATAGACTGTTGATGGCTCTATAGACAAGTGACATATATTCACGAGAGATGGATGAGCAGTATGAGGCATGTTACCACCTAAGTTGTACTTGGTGGATTTTTCAAGTGAGCCGGCAAGGTTTGTATTAACTTTTCATATGCTTAGCTAAGACATCAGTACTTTATTTCATTTTCATAACAAAAGCATATAAACAGGATCACTGAAAGATAGACAAGCACAACCATACAAAAGGAACACAAAGATTTATCCTGGGAAAACCCTAAAGGGAAAAACCCAGGAAAAGCTTCCTCAATATAGATGCCCCAAAAAGATAAAAGATAAAACCAGCAAGGAGATCAAAGCCTGATCCTCCTCCTTCTCCAGCTACTTCTCTTCTCCACTAATGCGCTACTACAAGTGAGAGTGTGTGTGTTCCAAATGAGGAGCACCACACCTCTATTTATATTCATTCGTTCACTTGAATTAACTCATTCGACATGTAGGCTCAAGTAACCACACTGGGGTGCTAATGACCCACCTTTACAATTGGAGGGGACTACCTCATGACTCTTATTAGTTCTTTCGATTAGAAGCATCGGGGTACAAGATAATACAAGTGGTTCTCCCGGTAGGACCATCGGGGACCACAAAAGATACATATAGAATATTCTTCGAAGTTACAATATTTCAACACTCCCCCTTAACGAGAAGGGTATTCTACAACAACATCAACAACAACAATAGTAGGAGAGAGATAGAGGACATCATTAGCATCATCAGGGTAACACATCTATAAATCATTTGAAGCTTTTCAACATTATGTAGTCTTCATCTTCAATCTCCAGTCTTCATCATCATTAATACTTTGACTGCTTCGATCAGCAACATCTTCAGCACTTTGACCTTTCGATTAGCAACATCATCTTCAGCACTTCGACCTTTCTATCGGCAACATCATCTTCAGCACTTTGACCTTTCGATCAGCAACATCATCTTCAGCACTTTGACCTTTCGATCAGTAACATCATCTTCAGCACTTTGGCCTTTCGATCAGCAACAACATCATCATCATACTCTGATCTTTTGATCAAAAACATCATCATGAAAACATCATCATCATCAAAACATCATTATTATCAAAACATCAACATCATCATCATCAAGACATCAACATCATCAAAACATCAACATCATCATCATCAACATGATCCCTCCTTTCGGAATAACGGGATCAACATGTCTGTGGTACTCAAACAATCCTTCCTGTCAGAATTACGGGATTTAGGTCTTTACGGAGTTACTAATGATCCTTCCTTTCGGAATTACGGGACTAACACATCTATGGAGCTCAGACGATCCTTCCTTTCGGAATTACGGGATCAAGTCTTTATGGAGCTACTAACGATCCTTCCTTTCGGAATTACGGGATTTAGGTCTTTACGGAGTTACTAACGATCCTTCCTTTCGGAATTACGGGATCAACACATTTGTGGAACTCAAACAATCCTTCCTATTGGAATTACGGGATCAACACATCTGTGGAACTCAGACAATCCTTCCTGTTGGAATTACAGGATCAAGTCTTTACGAAGCTACCAACGATCTTTCCTTTCGGAATTACGGGATTTAGGTCTTTACGGAGTTACTAACGATCTTTCCTTTCGGAATTACGGGATTTAGGTCTTTACGGAGTTACTAACGATCCTTCCTTTCGGAATTACGGGATCAACACAGATGTGGAACTCAGACAATCCTTCCTATTGGAATTACGGGATCAACACATCTGTGGAACTCAGACAATCCTTCCTATTGGAATTACAGGATCAATTCAATGATCCTTCCTTCCGGAATTACGGGATTTAGGTCTTTACGGAGTTACTAACAATCCTTCCTTTCGGAATTACAGGATCAACACAGATGTGGAACTCAGAAAATCCTTCCTCTAGGAATTACGGGATTAACACACGTTCTCGAGTACCGAAGTCACCAGATCCGTTCTGAACCGAAGTTCAAGGATGATACAATCCTACCACTTTCACGGGGGCCGAGACCTCCGGATACATTTTGAACCGAGGTTCAAGGATGATGCAATCCACCACTTTCACGGGGGCCGAGACCTCCAGATACATTTTGAACCGAGGTTCAGGGATGATGCAATCCACCACTTTCACGGGGGCCAAGACCTCTGGATACATTTTGAACCGAAGTTCAGGGATGATGCAATCCTACCACTTTCACGAGGGCCGAGACCTCCGGATACATTTTGAACCGAAGTTCAAGGATGATGCAATCCCACCACATTCACGAGGACCAAGGTCACCGAATCACTTTTGGACAGATGTCTCGGGATGATACAATCCCTCTTCATTCTCGAAGACCGAGGTCTCCGGGTCACTTTTGGGCAAGTGCCCAAGGATGATACAATCCCACCACATTCTCGATGACCGAAGTCACCGGATCACTTCTAAACATATGTCCTGGGATGATACAATCCCTCTTCATTCTCGAAGACCGAGGTCTCCGGGTCACTTTAGGGCAAGTGTCCAGGGATGATACAATCCCACTGCAACATCACTACTCCCCCTTTCGAGGAAGGTCTTTCTGAACCACACCAAGCTTGTCTCGAAAGTGTTCGAACCTTACCCAAGACA
>LPNX010100240.1:263245-276676 GCA_001517045.1 Pseudotsuga menziesii | reverse complement strand
TCAAGTTACATCATCCTCTTGTTGTGAGAGGAATTGGAGCACATATGGGAACTTGTATAGTGTGAAGAAGAGCAGGCTTGAGCAGTCCAGGGCAGAGTCAATGGTATATGTGCACTCCAACCTTCGTCTTATTTACAGGAAGAGGGAGGAGTGGATGAAGGGAAAGACAAAGATGTGGGATGTCTTTCCTAATGATATGGGCTTGGACAGCAGTATTGAGTTGGCATTAGCCAACATGGATCTTAATGATCCAGTGCTAGAGCCGGTCACTTTTGATGATAGTGATCGTATGGAGGGGTCATCCTCCACAGCAGGAGATACAAGTCATCGGATGGGCAGAGAGGAGGAGGGGGAGGAGGATGAGGATCAGGGCAGGGGCAGGGGCAATGATGAGTATGTTGATGTTGATTCAGGCATGGAGGAGGACTACTGACATATGGGATTCTCCCATCTTGATCCACCCCTTTTTGTATTTACTATTAGACTTTAGTCTATTTGGCATTTGCCAATGCCCAGTGGCATTCCGACATATATGTACATTGTATACATTTTGATTTTGATGACTTAATGAAAAATATGGTTCCGACATGCATCTATGTGTCTCATTGTGATTTGTGAATGACAAATGTGTTGTGAATCGTGACTTGTGAATGACAAATATGTAATTACTTATCATTAATGTGTTTTTATTCTAGTTTCTATTGAATATTTGTAAATGTTCTAGTTTCTAAATATTTTTGGATCTATATGTCTATATTTTTAAAAAATATATATATGTATATAAAACATGTCCTACGTGTCCTAATTCCGGGGGTCACCGTGTCCGTGTCGGACTCTCGTATTTTCGTGTCCTTTGTGCCCCGTGTCCTCGTGTCAGGTGACTTAGATCGAAAGTCTACTGCTGCTTTGTAGACTTTCGAAAAGCCTTCGACTCAGTTCAGAGAGAGGATTTATTGCAGCGACTCAGAGACATCGGCATCTCAACGATTCTGTTGACAGCTATTATGCGCCTCTACGAGTCTATTCGTGGTCGCCTTTGCACAACTCGAGGGTTATTTGAGTTCATCCGTAGCACCATTAGGGTGAAACAAGGTTGCCCACTTTCCCCCACCCTGTTTGGAATCTACATAGATGAGTTGGAGACCCTTCTCCATGAGCATACATAGGAAGCAGATGGGTGCCTCCTCCACCAGGTCCTGATCTCTATCCTACTTTTCCCTGATGATATAGTACTCTTATCTTCCTCCCCGGAAGGTCTGTAGAGACAACTTGATGCCTTAGCCCTGTTCTGTGAACTTCAGAAGTTGACTATGAATTTGAGCAAAACAAAGGTTATGATCTTCAATGGGGTAAAGAAAACCTCAGACTTCAATTTCTTATTCAAAGGGGAGGAAGTCGAGATCACCAATACTTATACTTATTCGGGAGTGCAGTTTTCTGGTCCCTGCTTCAGTCTACGACCAGCTCTCCAGCCTCGAATTAGCAAGGGGTACGGGTCCCTAGCCCTTCTTGGGAGACAGTGTTTTCGTCACCACTTCCAGGATATCTCATCCAAGATGGACCTGCTAAATACCTTGATCCATCCCACTGTTTTATATGGATCAGAAATTTGGGCACCCTCTCTCCTCAAGTCGGATTGGGCCTTAGCTGAAAGAGTCCAGATCCTTCTCCTTCGGGGTATCATCAGATGTAAGCAGACAATTCCGCAGCACATCATCCTAGCTGAGTTTGGAGCCCAACCCTTCCGTCTCGAGACGATTTTCAGATTGGTTTCCTTCCTGCATCGAACTTGGGTGTTAGCCGACTCGTCAAAAGGTCAGGACAAGTACCCTTATCTAGCGTATTGCTCTGTTGAGACCATCGCCCGCGCTACCCATTCAGGCAAAGCCAAGTGTTGGCTCGCAGGTGTCTCGAGCCTTCTTGCTTCAGTGGAGACCTAGTTAGCTCATCTCCCCCTGTTCCAATACTCCTTGGATGCCCCCGGTCACCTTCTACCTACCCAATAGGAGTTAAATAAGATCATCAGAGAGGATGTTTACAAGCAGTTTGTCTAGGTTACTTGGGTCAATCCTCCGAGAGGATTGCGTCCAAAGATGGCCTTTTATGTTGAACACTTCTTGGAGATCAGAGACGAGCTCATTGTTCGACCCCAGTACACGTTTCGCCATTGGATGCATGCTCTTTGAATCCCTCTCGGACAGTTCAAAGTAGGATCCCATAGCTCCGAGTAGAGACAGACCACCAGATTGATAGATCAGATAGGATCTGCCAACTATGTCATCTACAAGAAGTGGAAACCGAGTCACATTTTATCTTCAGATGTCCAGTTTACTACGAGATCAGAGGACGCTTCCATTGCTTGTTTAGGGGGCCTCAAACTCTAGCCGCCTTCTTCAGATACATCGACCAGAGATGTCTAGCACTTTATATTCAAGAGGCTCTCAGGCTTCGAGTGCAAGTCCTCCAGCCTCCCACCATACCAGATACCACACAGCGGATCACGACGTTCCTCAGCGTGCTACCACTTTACAGAGGCACTAAGAGATCTACTGACCTCAATATCGATCCAATTCCTAGATCAACAAAGGTTGATGGTTCTCGACCCACGAGATCTCAGTGGCAGCTCCGTACCAGGCCTCCCTCCGAGAGGCGCTCGAGACCCTCCAGACCTCACCGACATCACTCCAGAGGACGCCCCGTGCCTACCAGCTCCCATTAGGGGCAGCAGACACTATTGCGCTTCCCTCAGTTTTCCTCATTCAGCCTCGGATGTTAGGAGTACTAGACCTTCCGCGGTCGTTTTGGCTCCCGAATCCTGTCCACCTGAGCTTCTTCGCCCCTATGTAGGGTTACAGTGTTGGAACTGGGGCAAGAGCGATCCCATGCTACAACCCAACTTGCCTTGTACACTTTTACTTCTTTCTATTTTACTTCTTGTATTGTATTTCCTTCAAGGGAGATCGTTTGATCCTCTCACATGCACAAATATCATTGTAACCGACAGTCCCGTTGACCTACTTTGTGGTCATTAGTTGACATTAATAAAATTATCTTATCTTTTCTTTTCTTTTCTTTTCTTTCAATACTTTGTGTTAGTTTTCTTTTTGTTTTTCTTGGTTATTTTTTGCATCTTTTTTCGTTAATTTTAACTTAGTAATATTTTTACAATTTTTGTGTGTTGTCCAAAGACACTTCCAAAGTGTTTTTGGGCACTTTCTACTGATAAAAGCTTGCTGGTTTTTAGCAGGTCCGTCCAAAAAGAGGAGGAAATGCTGCCTGAAAACTGACATTCGGGCCATCCAAGCTCCCTAGGAGTGTCCCCTTCTTTCGCTACCACTTTTCGAGAGTTTTGTAAGCCCTTGGGTTCATCATCTATAAGAACCAAGTGGAATTTTCTAACAAGCATTGTAACCTAGCATAATAAAATCTTTTGAGTAGGCCCTTCAGATCCTGTTACCACCTAAGTTGTACTTAGTGGTTTTCTATCAAGTGAGCCTGGTGAACCGGACAAGGATAACTTGTTCGGACTTCAGAAGACCTTTGGAAGTACTTCTGGGAAGTGCTTGTTGTACTATATCACATGTTCATACCCCATGGAGGAATTTTAATAAATGTTCTAGCATGATAGTGTCTGTAAAAGACTCGGTCTCTTAGACTTTATTTGTCAATCCGATCAGCCCATGGTGTTTTTTCCCTTGGTTATTATTGGTTGTTGAATAAACGACTGATAATTTCTGAGTTTTTCACTCCATACCTTCAAAGTTGGGGTGGTCGGCTTGGCATTTAGGCCTATTGAGGTTATTAGAGTCTATGTGTCAATGTATAAACATGCTAGACATCATGGTTGAGTCATATGAACATGTCTAAGTCCCCCTAGGTTTTTTCAATTTTTCAAATTTTTAGTTTTTTCAGTGTTTTTTATTAAAATTTAATTTTTCTAAAACTTAGGCTATTTTTTAATAGTTTAATTGGAAAAATTGATTTTGTAATAAAAGTGGGCTCGAAAGTCAAATTCAGTCATGTAGGTGTTCATTTTCAAGCTAAGAGCACCCAGCAAACCTATAGACCCACTATTTCCTAGTTTTGAGTGATTTTCCATCACTTAAGTCAAAAAGCGCCAAAAAATCAATTATTGATTATTTTAATTAATAAATTGATGAATAATGGAGCAAATCCAAAATCATAGATCAGTGGATTCTCAGCCGATTTGATTGAAATCAGTCAGATCTGAACCAGATTGACTGGATCTGACAAATCCTTGACTGAAGGAGGTGATCAAATCAGATCCAGAGTTGATCTTCAGCAGTCTTTATGGGGAATTGTGCCCTCTCTCTCTCCTCCACACATGTGGACTCTCCTGGATGCTCTGTGGACTGATGTGTCAGTTTATGGGTTGATGTGTCAGCTCAATCAACCCCCTGGTTGACAAGTAGGCTTAGTTCAGCTTCAGATCTGCATTGATTAACTCTCCATCAGCTCATTTGATCTGTCTCCTTGGGATTTGCGCCCCCCTGGACTGGATCTCCTAGTTTTTGTATATATCCAAGCATAAGCCTCCTCTTCCAAGCTAGTTAGAGTTGGATTGAAGGGCATGCTATTGTAATACTGTTGTAATCTTTTGATTGTTGAAATAAAGAAGCTTTGGAGGCCAAATGGTGTAATGATCTCATATGTGTGGATTAAGCATTGTCTTGCGGCTATTGATGTTGCCGGCTTTTCTCTCAAATTCTGCATCTAAACCCTGTCTGGCTTGAACGATTTAGCTGAATCAATAGGAGTATAGTTGGGCAAGTAAGGTTACTTGTTTTTCTTATATTTCATAGCATATATGATTAGAAGATCTAGATTATACATGTTTAATAAGTTTATTTGCATGTAATTCTTGTCTCTTTTTCATATATATATCCAGATCTCATCAGGTTTCGTGCAGGATTGTGTGTTTAGCTTTCAGGTAGCAAAGATTGGATGAGCTGTGGATCTAGTTTGACTCCACTGTACATCCAAAAGCTTTGTGAAGACATTGCCCCTCTGCATTCCACTAACAAGTTTCCATTGCAGATCTGCTTCAGCAACAAGCACTTCTCTTCTCCTTTTCCTCCTTCAAAATCAATTTTTTTATCTGGTTACTTTGTTTACAACTTTGATATTGTTTAGATCTATTATCTTAAAGTAAATTTAACATAGATCTATCTTCTCAAAGCCCATAATCTAGATCTTGTTCTTAAAAGGTTTCATAAGCATTATAGATCTAGCTTTAGGGAAATCGTCCTTTTTGCACAGAACTTTAAAGAGAATTTGTAGCTTGCATGCATTAGATTTATGTTTTCTGTTATAAAAGATAAATCTAGCAATCAGTGCACATCATATTGGCTGCCTAAAAGGCAAGCCAAGATCCCAAGGAAAGCTTGCTTTCCTTGGTTCCCTTTTTACCTTTTTTAACTAGTTTTAACTTAGTTTTTTTTTGTTAAAAGTAAGCTGACCCAAAGGTACTTTCAGAGTGCTTTTGGGCATATTTCAATCTAATAAGCTTGCTGGTTTTTAGCAGGTATAACAGAAAAGAGGAGGAGCTGCTGTTCGAAAGTGACTTTTGGGCCTTCTGAATCCCCCCAGGGGTCTCCCTTTATGACATCTAATCTTTAATTTTTGCACTTTGTAAGCTCTTGGTTTCATTCTGTATAAGAATCAAGAGGCATCATATCAATTTGTTGATATTGTAACCGCTAGTAATAAAAATAATTCTGAATAGGCTCTTTCGAGCCCATTCCCCATCCCCCCTGGGGGAATTTGCGCCCGTGTCATTTTTTGCTTTTCGTTCATCTTTTTTCAATCTAGCGTAGTACTAATCTATAGGGTAGTATACTTTGATTTAAAATCATTTCCATATTCCATTTCTATTGGTTTCAAAGTAACTTTAATACTTACCCCACGAGCCTCCTTTTGAGCCGAAAGGTGAAGAAAGGTCCGTGGTAGTCTAATTAGAAAATTGTGGTTTGCTTATTTTTTTTAAGTTTCATTTGCTATCATCATTTGTTTCAGTAACCATAATAAAATCAACCCCTCCTTGATTCCCTGATTGAGGTCCACTTGGACTGAAAGAGGTTCCTGGAGGGTTTTCTTTTTAACAAGAACATCCATCTCAAAATTTACTAAAATTGACAAGACTCCGGTGTGTATGCTCTGCACTTGGCTGCGGTTCGTCCGATCAGTCAAGCTGTATTAAAAGCACTTGAGTGACTAGTATAATTAGGATTCACTCTCCCAAATGGACAAACCATCAGGTGAAAATCCAACACCTAGATCAAACCATTACGGTGGCAAAATACCCAAAGGAAGCGGGAACTCCTGAAAAGTGACCTCAGGGCACCGATCTCTGTCACACCCTAACGGGTGCGTTATGAACAATAGCCCCAGAGAATCCATTCAGCCCACATATTCCTTGCGGGTAGCCATGAAGGTCTAGTTTTGGACATACTCCAAGTACTCTCGGGTATATCTGGAGTCCACCCCTTCGCCTAATTTTAATCAACTCATATTTCACATTAACTTAAAACGTACCAAGAGGTAATTGCAAAACATTCACTCCAAACACATGCAAGTACATTGATTTCCTTTTGACTCCATTTTAAGACACTGGTTATTTTCTTGATATATATATATATATTGTGTCTCAGCATTGTGCTTTCATGCGCTCATTTTGTATCTTGTCATCTATGGTTGTTTATTGTTAAATTTCAAACTCCTAAGTAATTCATTCAGTTTAACATCACCATACTAAGTAATTAGCCTTAGTAACTTAATAGAGTCTACCCCCTTGGCTTTGTTAGGAGTTGAGCCTAAACGGAGGAGTCAAGAACAAGGTGACAGCCTTGACTCGAGACTTGCCCCCAAGGACACACCGACTGGCTTGAAGATTTCTGCCACGTGACCCAGGCGTGTGAAAGGCGGCAACAGAGCCCACTCCCCATCCCCCCATATGGGGGATCCGTGTCGATGCCATTTTTTCATGTTTTGCTTGTATTAGTTTAGTTTCTTTTGCAAAATAATATACTTTGATCTGTGCATTCATTTCGTATATTTATTTTATCAAGAGTAACACATACTAACCCCACAACTTCCCGAGTTACCCGAAAGGGGAAAGAGATGCGTGGTAGGCTTAATTAGAAAACCATATTTTCTTTCAGTACTGTGTTAGTTTTTTTTTCGCTTCTCGTTTAAAATTTACCCCTCCTTGCTTTTCTGATTGAGGTTCGTTTGAACCACAAGAGATTCTTAAAAGTTAATTTTTTCCTTTTTAACAAACAAACAGTCTTTAAAATCTTTAAAATCAACAAGACCCCATTGTGTATGCTCTGCACCGCTGCGGATCAATCGAACAGTTGGATGCATCAAAAGCAACATGAGCGACTAGTCTAATTAGTCTCACACCTGAATTAACCTCCCAAGGCGAAAATCCAACGCCTCAATTTAATCCGTTGCGGGGAAAGTTCACAAAGGAAGCGAGAACAACTGGGTAGTGACCTTGGGACACCGTCAAGCTACACTCTTGTTGGTGTAGTGTTGGACACGTCTCAGAGACGTCGATCTAGCCCACATATTCCTTGCATGGAACCACATCAAATAAGGGTTTTGGACATACTCCTCATACTTTCTGGTCTATTTGGAGTTCCCTTCCCCCTAATCTAAATCACCCATTTTTTCACAATAATTTAAAACTTACCAAGAAACAATTGCAAAACATCTACTTCAGCATTTTCAGCACATACAAATTTCAGGACTCCATTTTAATTCAGCACTGGCCTTTATGTTGTATCTGCATAAATCTTGCTCAGATAATTTATGTGTTGAATGAATCCTATATAAGCTTTTGTGCTATTCATGCTATTATAATTTGTTTATCTTACAAATCTATTGCATTATTATTCTTGTTTAAAAACTCCTAAAAAACTCACTCATTTAAACCATTACCACTAAATCCTAATCAGCCTTAGCAACTCTTAGGGTCTACCACCCTTGGCTTCGTTAGGAGTTGACCTAAACGGAAGAGTCAAGAACAAGGGGCCAGCCTTGACTTGAGACTTGCCCCTAAAGGACACACCAAGTGGCTTGAATATTTATGCCATGTCCCCCCCCCAAGTGTGTGAAAGGCGGCAACAGGCAAACATTCACTCACGGGGCTATGTTAGTGGTGAATGGACCAGACATACAGATGAGCAGTCTTGGGTGACTTCCATTCATGGGGCCATGGATTTGGCTAGTGATGGATGGCCCTACAGCCTTGGATGTCGTCCACTCACGGGGCCATGTTGATTTGGCTAATGATGGATGTTCCTACAAAAGCGAAGCAATGGGCGACTTCCATTCATGGGAAATGGCCATGTTTTAGTTAGTGGAGTACCACAAGGGTATTTGATTTGGCTAGTGGACCACCACGGCACCATGTGATTTGGCTAGTGATGGATGGCTCTACAACATTGGGCAAACGCTCTACCACGGGAAATGGCCCATGTGTCAGTGGAGTACCACTGGGTCATGGACTTGACTAGTGGACTACCACGGGACCATGTGTTCTAGTTAGTGGAGTACTACGAGACCATATTATTTGGCTAGTAGACTACCATGAGTCCATGAAAATTGGCTAGTGGCAAATGATACATTCACTCACGATAAATGACCATGTGCACATGGTTAGTGGTGAATGGCCTTGACGTAGCCTTACTTAGACCATGGCAAAGTGAAGAAGGATCGAGGTGTTGGCACGGTCTATGATTTGGTTGGGAGTATGTGACTCCAGATACGGACATTCTCACCAAGTGTGATGCTTGGCATGATGTAGAATGTCTCCCTCGCTGAGAGGGAGTGTTGATGTTTTCTCTAGTATGCAGCATCGAACAAACATTCATTATGAATGACGCTCGAAGTAATATATTCTATAATAGAGTACTATTGTTGAATTGACAAGATCTAAGAAGTGTTTGGGACTTCTTAGTGGGTCTATTCAACATTAGGACTATATGAATGAATAGACAGGCATACGGGGAGAAGAATAACATCATCATCAAGAAGAACTCTTCTTAAGAAAGACAAAAAATCCAATAATAAATGATCAACAAGTGAATTAACAATGAAGTGGTCAAACTAGTAAGTTGGCCCTGAAGATAAAATGAAACGTGAAGATAAAAAGTGCAAGTCGACCCAGAAGTGAAATTCAAGTGATTTGAAGTGTATAAATAAGTAGCTAAACATTTCATTTTGACACATCATCCTGTCTCTCTAGTGCACAATTTTAGTTGGGCATAGTGAAAGATCAAGGAGAAAAATTTTGGGGTTACTTATCATTTCTAGAAGTTTTCCCTCTTGCTAGGATTTCTTGTGAAGAAGAGCACACCCTCTATACCACTAGGTTTGCTCTATGTAGCTCATGATGTTTGACATGCCCTTGTGAATTAGGGTTTTTCATGTTATGATCGTTGTACTCTTATTATTGGAAAAATCTTCTTAAGAAAAGTTGTTGGGTTTTCTCCCTATTGGGTTTCCCAGGATAAAAACTCTCGTGTCTCTTGTGCATGGTTATCTTTCAGTGATCCTTGTTTTATTTCCGCTGCAAATGAATGTTCAAATTTTCAGTGTGTAATTATGCAATGATAAAAGTGGGATGATAATCATTAGGACATAATTATCAAGATCTGAAAATTGTACTACTAAGTTATAAATTCAACAGACTCTTTATTTGGACTGGTGTTTTTCCAATATCATGGGGGTGTCCCTGAAAGGTGTATGCTGCCATTTAATCAATGCATCTGCACAAGTCCAAGATGATAAGCACACAAAAGACTCCATCTTGGGCTGTCTATAAACAATCAAGAGTGGGGGTAAGTTTCAAATAATAATTAAGTGGTTGGGATCAAATCCTAGAGATGGTTGCTTGTCAATTTTGGGTCTAGCCCAAGTGGTTGAGAGGAGTGTTATCTTCCCCAGCTATGATCAATTGCCCCAAGTGATACGTTGAACTCTTAATGATTATATTGTTGTATAGGCCTTGAGCCCTGGAGACTCTAGTTCACCCTGGGTACCATCTTCAAAATGAGGGGAAGTGCCCAGTGGATTTCCTTGAGATATGTATTTCAAGGGGACAAAAAATCCTACAAATGGTTGCAACAACGAATTAATGGAAATTAGTGGAGTGCATGTGCACCCTAGATAAAGAAAATTCAAATTAAGTGCACCATAAACTACCATAACACTGCAAACAACTTAATCAGTGACACCACTAAGTTCAAAGAGCTAGGACAAGGCATAATCACACCAAATCACATATTACCCAGGAGAATCATTGCATCATAGTGAGTCACAAATGACAAGCTACCATGGATATCCTTACTTGCAATGGAGGTAGTTTTCTGAGGCCTTGAAGATGGAAAAGGATATGTCTGCTGCCACAAACTATCTAAACAAAATAATCTCCAACCCTTACACTGTCTCCTCAATCTGTACATATATGACTGCCTTCTTCAAAACCCAAATCAACCCTACTGCTGGGAGAGAAAAAAGGCAATAACACACATAAAAGCCCAAAAGTTTTGCATTGTAATGCCCCACAGTATGACTTTATTACTATAATGAACATGATTTACATCCAAATGGAGTAATAAATACATTTCATGATTTAGGTTATTAGCATATGTATGAAGTTGTTGATTTTTATTTATATGTATTAACGATGCTTATGTGGATCGATTGATCATGTAAATTAAAACTAAAGATGGGTAATTAATGTTAAGTATACTAATGTTGTTAAAACTTAAAAGGATTACAATTTACGAGTAATAAATGAATTATAGGTGAGACATTTAAAGTGGGAGAAGATTTAGTTCACTATTTGATTTTGTATTTCCTCGAGGGATATGTCTCTCGACTTGAGTTGGTAAGTTTGGATAGGATATTTAAATTGTTATTAATTAACTTTGAATTGAGTGCCTTGAGGGAAAGGATAAGGGCAATGAATGTGTATTGGAAGATGTGAAAGAGGAGTCGGTGGATGGGACTTCGGGAAGTGGAGGAATGACTTGAGGGGAGGAAACCTCAGTTGAGGGGGAGGCCTTTTTTGAGTTTTGGGAGAACTTGGAAATAATTTGGGGAAAATTTTTGATATTGGGAAAACTTTGGCAAGAAATTGGAAAACGGATCTGTGTGAGAGTTTTGGGCATGCGGGCCAGAAAAACTATGAGAGGATAGACTATTCCCGGTAGAATGGGAGGTTAAACGACCTTGGGATACTGCTGAGGCTACTACTGCTTATTAATTTCAAGACTTTAGAAAAGACTAAGGATTTTTGCAAATGGGAGAAACATGTATTATTCTTGTTTTTTTATGGCAATATTTCAAACTGAGCTTTACCTTAGAATTTCTGAGAAACTGTAAATTTAAATTGCTTATTACCAGATGTGATAATTTTGTGCATAGAACTATGAAATGAAATCAGTTTGCTTATTATTAGATGTGATAACTCCCTTCATAAAATTTTGAAATGAAATTACTTTGCTTATTACTAGATTTTAATAACCAGGAAAACAATAGCAAAGAGGAAAGCAAAGTAGCTAAGCTAGAGCTAGAGCTAACAAATAACTTAGATCAGAAACAACTCTAGGCTGTAATTAATTAAAACAGATTATGCAGCTTCTAGAAAAAAAAATAGGGGCATGAGAGGCCCTTACACGCGGTATCAAAGCTTGGACAAGTCTACAATCGGATTTGAGGACTCAATTGAACTTAAGTACAACTTACCACCCTGAGACAGATGGGTAGACAGAGGGTAAATCAAGTGTCGAAAGATATGCTTAGAATGTATGCTATGGACTTGCAGACCCATTGGGAAAAGTATCTTTGTCTAGTAGAGTTTATACAATAATAGTTACCATAGCTCAATTGGGATACCTCTGTATCAAGCTCTGTACGGGAGGCCATGCAGGACACCATTAAGTTGGGACAGATAAGAAGATCGAGTTATATTTGGGCCTGAGTTGATTCAAGAGATGGAAGAGCAGATGATTCAAATCAGGCAACGGTTAAAAGAAGCTCGGGCTATACAAAAGAGATGTTGATGCGCATAGAAAGAATAGAAGTTGCAAGGTTGGGAATCAGGTGTTTATTTGTATCTGACCAAATAAAAGTACCATTCAATTTAGAAAGGGGACAAAATTGTCGCCCTGATTTATAGGGCCATTTGAGATTATAGAGAGAATCCGACCAGTTGCCTATCATCTTGCACTGCCACCCCACATGCATAAAACTCATAATGTATTTCATGCATCTATATTGTCACATTATGTGGTCAATGAGACTCACAAACTTAATTGGAAAAAATTGCATGTCTCGGACAAGGGAACTTTTATGGTCAAACCATTATGCATACTAAAGCGTAGGGTTCAACAGCTCAAGCACCGTCTTGTGGACCAAGTTAAGGTCCAGTGGGACAAATACAACCCAAGATCTGCTACCTGGGAGGATGAGAAACCATCTGTTGGGATTATCACGGGCTATTTTGATTTTGGAACAATTAAACTTTAATTTGTGCATCTTTACTTTATCTGTTAGAATCAACTACACTGATGGAGCTAGTAATTTTGGATCTACTTATACCTATGTGGAGTCACAAAAGAATTTTATTATTTCATGTGATTATGGTTTACGTCATATTATCCCTTTGTATGCACTTATGGTACATGGATACCAGCTTAAATTATGTTATAAATGAGACTTTGACGTATTGTTACAATTAACAAGCATGCATGGTTATGTTAAAAATAATTGCTATATGTTGGTGATGGCATAAATATATTGTGATGACTATACTTGATTATTGATCTTGTAACCTAGCATGCAGGTACATGGGCTAGTTCTAGCCAAGGGTATTTTTATATACATCTGATATGAGGCTTGTTCAATGTCATGGACATCGAGGGTAAATAATATGTTTTTGGAACATTCAATGTGAATGGATATATGTGTGTGTGTGTGTGTGTCATGACATGTGTGCAAGTGTTGTGTGTAATAGTTAATGCAGTTACCCAACTAGTTATTCGTTGACAAAATTCTCAGATAAAGTGGTGGCATAGTAGGTCTTAATATTAGGGATCAACCTTGGATATATTAGGAGGGATGGAGGAGTTGCCCACCATATATAATTCTGACCTGCACAGGGCACCAAAATAATATTAAAATTTAATGTACAGAACTTTGGCATGACCATGACATTCCTGTGGGCTTCCACATCATCCCAAACTCTGATCTTGACATTTTATAGCATAACAGATATTAATGCATTTGCATGGTATCACATCCATCTAAATAAAAAAAACTAGGCACTGAATCTGATAAATCAAGTTACCATGCCCTTTTTGCCACTTACAGTCTGTGCGTCAAGACTAGTGCCTA
>LPNX010100240.1:143606-262717 GCA_001517045.1 Pseudotsuga menziesii | reverse complement strand
CACATTTTTCACTCTTATTACGATTTCCTCACCAACAAGCAAAAAAATAGACAGAAATCTTCAAGTCATTCTGTTGCTTATAGCTATTATGGAAAAAAGTAGATTACATAATCTCAGATATCAACTGTCATTACTTTAATTTCTGGGCCTCTAACCAAAGGATATTTTTTCATACAAAGTATGACAAGGCTAAAGTAATAATAAATGGTAGTTTCAATGGTGAGCTATATCCACCATTGTTTTCTTTTGCAGAAGTTACTTGAAATATATCATCGTTTAAGATTTGAATTGGTTGAACATGTGACAAAGGCTGGAAGAAATCCTAGACTTTCATTTTTCCATCTTGTTGTTACAACTTGTTGAGGCTTACAGTTGCCCTTGCAAAAATTGTTTAAAAGAAGTAGTTGTTTCAGTTTCGGGCCAAATTGATTGAACAAATGGATACTGTCATTCATACCCACAGGAAAGGGATGCATTCAAAGAATAATTGATGATTATCTCAGGAAACAGAAAGGAAGGGTTTGCATTACCAACTGTATTAGGGCCATTTTGAACCCTCTGCCTGAAGAATAATTAATGCATAATATCCTTAAAGGAATATATTAAGATTAAAAATTTAGTAGTTGATAATGAGGTATGTTTGGAACTGTATGACCTAATGAAAACTGTTTAACAGTTGTGCTTATCAGAAAGATCAAAAATGCAGTGCAAAGCCTCTTCACAGCTTACCTTAATTTTCCAGTGCCAACTGGCCCTTAGAGACATTTGCTGAGTTCTGCCAAAATAGAAATAGAATATCCTTCTTTGATGAAAGCATGATACTAAATTACAACCAAGTGTAATGAAAGAATGGGCACAAAAAGACCAAATAGTTATTGGAAGCCTCCCAGAGAGGGGCCTCTGAAGCTCAATTTTAACAGAGCCTCAAAAAGCAACACGGGGAGATCCATATGTGTAAGAATCCATTGGATATATGGGGGGGAAGTCTATTCTTTTATCTTGTTAATTTGAGATAGGTTTTATTACTTGGCAGATGCCAGAGACTTGCTGGACAAGATTCAGATTAGCCGTAATTTAGGGTTTATCCAGATTGAGGTAGAAGAGGATTCCAAGATCTACATAAATAGGATGACAGTGAAATAATGTGAAGACCCCAAACAACTAGGATCTTAAAGCCACAGTTCAGGAAATAAAGAAAATAGGTGAATATTTTGTAAAGATTGAATACAGTCACACCCAAAGGGTGGGGAATAAAGTTGCTGAAAAATTGGCAAACTTATTCCTTGAAATTCCTTTAGGTAAATACATTCAACTTTGTCTCAATAGAAAATAAGACATGGATTAATTTGCTCCATATTTTGAAATCAGATATTGAATTTTTGAAAAAAAATGGCTAATCATGAAATAAATGGCAATGATGGAGAGAGGATCTCCAGTTAGCATCAAAAGTAGTTTAATTTTGTATAGAAATGAAGTGAGTGGTGGCGGTAGAAGGAGATTTATAATGATAAGAGAATAAAGTATCTGGAAGTTGATATTGCAACAGCCAAACCTGTCCTTGTCACGCAATCACAACTGAGACTAGGAACAACCCACATATACATATACGTACCTAGTACACACACACACACACATTGCACAGATTTGTGGAGGAGCTTCACCTGACTTTGGGAACTATTTTCACCTTGCTTTGCCTTGCAGCTACTTAACTACCCCCCTGGCCACACTTGAAGCCCTTGTGGTCCCACGTGTGCCCTCAATTAGGCACTTGTTGGATCCACCTTACTTGTTCTGCTTCACTTTATGGTCCCACTCAAACTGATCCTCTTTTCTGCATTCGCGCCGCAGTGTTGCATCTTCCCACATGGAGCACAAAACACCACTGTTGTTCTGCATTAGAGAGAGCATTTTCCAGCGTGTTACTGCAATCCCTACGTTGAAATGATTAAGAGATCGCAGATCTACACTGAACAATTCAGCAAACCCTAATCCAGCTCATATCTTGAACACAACTATCACATAAAGAGAAGTAAACCCATGATCAAGAGAACAAGAGGTATGGTGCCCAATCACTAATAAAAAGATGATCATACAAAAGACTCATAAGTTGTGTATATAGTATATACACAGCTTAAGATGTTGGAGTACCTTCCCACGTGAGGAGGTTATGGACCCACACAAATGACTAGGTCAGCCTTAACCACCTAGAATAATATAAAATAATGTTGACTAGGTCTACTATTAAACCATAGCTTAGCAATACAATAATGAAGGAACTTAGGGATAATGTCCAGTAAACACAAGTAACTATTACCATCATTTCAACACCCTATGGGACAATGTGCACTTGATCTTTGCCAATAAAAATACTATTTTTCTGCTTTCAGTGAAAGAACTTATATGCCTGAAGTGATCACATGACATCTTAAGTTTTAACCGTGAAATTTCAGTGATTCATTGCCATTGTGTGGTGGGCCCATAGAATTTCTCCTTTAGCCCTATTTTGATGAAGGCTGTGGGGAGGTTCTGTCTTTCACATGGCTGAGCCTCCATTTGTGCCCTAACATAACTACATGAAGGTTTGTTTTGGCTAATTCTTCCAATCGTTCTTTTGGCTCCTTGCCACAAAACCACCCAATAATGTCTATTTTAGGCATTTGTTCTCCTCCAACACATTGTGATCTTCTCTCCTGGCTCAGTTGGGTGGCATTCCTTCACATTCACTGCTGCTTGCTGGTTTCAACAGCAATACAGGGCTCAAGATCATGACATCTGCAAGTATATTCTCTCTTACTCTGTGGCTTTGTTAGTTAGTGAATGGAATTGAATGAAATTGGCTGTTGTATGGAATTGCTTGTAGTGCAAAGTTGGTTACTGCTATGGAATTGCTTGCCACAAAACCACCCAATAATGTCCATTTTAGGCATTTGTTCTCCTCCAACACATTGTGATCTTCTCTCCTGGCTCAGTTGGGTGGCATTCCTTCACATTCACTGTTGCTTGCTGGTTTCAACAGCAATACAGGGCTCAAGATCATGACATCTGCAGACTGCAAGTATATTCTCTCTTACTTTGTGGCTTTGTTAGTTAGTGAATGGAATTGAATGAAATTGGCTGTTGTATGGAATTGCTTGTAGTGCAAAGTTGGTTACTGCTATGGAATTGCTTGCATAATTTCATTTTCAACGTTGGTTTGTTATTCGACTGTATGACTATGAACTGCTTGAAAGGCCTTATCAGTTCTGTTAGTCATTCTATTTCTTTAACCCAAAGTTGGTGCCCAAAGAGGTTTGTCTGTTATGACGGAGATCATACATTTTCCTTCATTGAAATAAGCTTAGTCTTGACTCTTACCCTTGTGCATATTCAACACTTGAATGCCCCTCCTCTATACATATAGGAGAGGTGATTCAAAGATGCTTCTCCAACAAAAGCAGAATACATTCAGCAGTCATAAAATATGAGTTTGGGAACCAAAATTGTTCAGTGTTGAATGGCTCCATTCTGACCATCAAAGAGAAGCAGGGTCAAGGCAGCACACAGATAATCTCATCCTAGTTTTTGTTTCAGCATCTCTGTTTTCAGAATAGATCTTTGAGTTTCATTGGCAATGAGGAAAATATTATCCGTAAACAGTAGAGCTATGGCTCATCCATCTCACCAGCACAAATCTTTATAGCAGAAATAAAGTATAATGTCTCTGCAATTGTCTGTCAAGTTGAATTCAAAGTTTCTCAATCTCTGAGATTTGGTCTCAGGGGTGATTGGTTTACTCAATATGCTAAATCCAATGCCCAGAAATGGAAGCAAGTTGAATTCTGTCCCTACAGTTCTATTTCCTCAATTCTGAGATGCCAACATAAACAACAGCACTACATATCTTTCAAAGTGCATACTCTGTATGTCAGAAGGTTTCGTCTCAACACTTTGTCAACAACATACCCAATTCAAAATCTATATATTCAAGCAGAAACCAAGATCCATCGCGCTTCTTGTTGTCATTGTGATCACCACAACCACAAGATCACACATCTGTATATTCACATGTTTCTAGGAGGATGGCTGTATGTAATAAACAAGTCATAAAAAGACTGGAGGTGGTCGCTTGTATTTGTTGGATGTACAATGTTGAACAGAGCACATGAAGGCTGGAGGTGGTCACTTGTATTTGTTGGATGTACAATGTTGAACAGAGCACATGAAGGCTGGAGTGGTTGCTCCACTCTGAGTAGGATTTATCCCTTGCGGTTTGAGCAGAACACAATTAAATGGTTGCTAACTTCCAGATGCAAGGAATACCTTGATTGCCAATGTTTAAATAGAGGATTTAATGCAATTATGTGCTGCAGCATGTGATTTGCACAGCACTCAGGCAATTACTTTAATCCAGCTATCAAGCAAACTAATAATCAGGATGTAGCCTGTAACTATGAAACCACAATCCCAGCAATTCAATTTGAGTGTTGTAGGGATAGATTGGGTGTATAAAGGCAAAGAAACTATTGTAAACTACCAAGTGAGCAGTTTGCTAACACAGTGGGGAATTGAATTGATGACTAAATTTGAAAAATCGAGATGTAAAATGCAATTATGCTTTGCATAGAGAGTAGGTAATGTAATTCACTGCTATTTCTTGTTAATTACACAGCAGCTCAAGCAAATATTTCATAACAACATACAGAGCAAGGCATAAACGCTGTAATTTCAATTTGAATTTGAAAATCATGGGTACTGGATTTTGTTACCACCAGAACACAGCAGGCATACATAAAAACTTGGTCCCACAGCAATGAAACACGCCATAAACAACCTGAAGGAAAAACTCCAGCATCAAATGACTTTTCTTGGCTTTATTTTTCAGCAATTGTAAAATTATAATGGTGTTTTGGCTCTCTGAAGCATTACAGATTGCAAACCCAGAAATTTTTTAAAGCAATCCCTCTCTTCTCTGCCAAAGAACCCCTTCTCCAACTATGTACAAAATATTAAAGGCAGAATTGGATTGTTGGGAGCTGCTGGAAGGCCAGGCATCCTGAACTCTTCAGCTCCTCAACTCCAGCACTCTTCTTCACCTTTTTCCATTTTCTGGCAGCATTCTGATTCACAGTTCCTTACCTTTTTTGTCTTCTTCTCTTTAAATTTTTTTAGTTCCTTTATGATTTTGTGCTTTTGTTGGCAATACAGAGCTTTGGAGGCAAGGAGTAGTGGATTGGACAAGTGTGGGGCCCTTCACACTGCCAACTTGTTTCCAATCAAACCTACACTGCAGTAGTCCTCATGTGCAAACTGATCTCTGAAACTAATGGTGTGGAACTGCTATACCAACAATCCTGTGAAGGATTTCCCCCAGTGAACTAGCCCGATGAACAAATCTGGAAGTTAACACAAGAATTGCGTAGGTGCAATTTTGGGTGTTAATAGTGGCTCCATGTGGGGACAGCATTGACCTACAGGACACTGAGAACCTTTGAAGTCTATGGAGTAGCAGACCAAGAACAAACCCTCCCCTGCACATACCTTTTCTCAGTGGCTATAATTGGAAAACCTAGGCACACATAAAAACTGTGCTAGACCAGAACTTATTTGCAGACAAGAAAGGCCTACTATATTAAATAAAATCATGCGATGCATCATAAAGCAATGTTCAATAAATGAATTTATTCAGAAGCAGACCTAACCTACCCTAATTAACATCAATCCTCAGGATTAGGTATAATAAAATATCCAATGCAACCATTTGAAGGTCCCGTCAGGGGCAGTTGCTCCTCCCTTGTGTTTGATTATGAACCAAAACAGGGATATTGTGAGCGGCATTCAGAGACATGCTGGTCCTCCAATCACTCTGCTTCAGATCTCTGAAAATCGAAGCTGCAATCCGGTGTCCAAATGAGCCAGTGCTTCTTCTGAGAACTGATTCCACCCAATCATGAATTGGATCATATCTCTTCATACTAACTTACTTGGGAAGATCACCATGCTCCACAAAATCAAATACCCTGGTTGTATGTACTAAATGTGGGAGCACACACTGTTGTTGGGTAATTCTTCATGGACCAGCTCTTCATTGTGGCTGCCATCCAAAATATTATGAGAAGATAGCACAATGCTCTACCAATCACCATCAATAGAATCTGATTTACCAACAGATTTGTATATTACATGTCAATATCAAATTCAGATTTATATATCAGAGAAGCCAAACTTACTCCGCCATCGTATCTTTATTGGTGCATTAAGCTGAGGCAATCCAGGTATGCTCTCTCCCATTCATTGGCCATAGAAAAGCTGCTGAAATCATTAAGAAGAGAGTGCTGCACTGTTTTTTCATCTACCTTCCGGCTTTCACTATCAATATCATATATGGGGCTGCCACTGCATAATTTGAAAAAACAGTATCCTTGTATTTTCTGCAAATGACAAAACAATTTCCTGCTAAGTTAGCATGCAGAAAATCCTTAAGCTCTAGCTCTTCCTTAGAGCAGAACACCTCAAAATCTAGCATTTCCGCTTCATAAATAACTTCACATTCTGTCTGCCAATCTTCATTTTCCGAATCAAAACACAGGACAGATGTTGATCAGCATTGGGATCCTTCTTGGAGCTCAAAGATTCTTCCTTACACTCATCGTTCATTTTTTAATCATCTTCTGAGGGTCAAACTACTCAAGCACCAACAGACACATTCCCTGCAGGACAGCTTTCCAAGGATCTATCACCTTCGAAAGTAACACACAGCAACTGCTGAAATAATGCATGTTCACCCTTTGGATGAAGGGAAGCCACTAGAAGTCTTACACAATGAAGCTGGCTGCTCCTGTCTTGCTTTAGGAAAATCCTTGATGTTTATGACAGCAATTTCTTTATTAGGAGGGTCTTCAAATTTAGCGAAATGATGTAAAACAGAAGGCATACCTTCACGAATCAAACCTGGTAAGTGGTACATTATTTGAGCCTGCTATAACAGTGACATATTGTTGTTCGTTTTTAATAAATAGACCAAAATCTTCTTCCTGAATCTTCCCTTCATTGTACGCTGAATCTTGTTCTTTCACCTTCAGCATTCTGCCTAGCAATTACATGAGAACCAGTCATATCCATAACATCTTCTGCATGCACACTCTGAACATTAAGGATGGGGCCTTCAACATCACTTAATCCCTCCCTATCGTCATCCATCCAAGTTCATCTATTGCTGTATCGTTTCTTTTCTGCCAAGGAATCTTCATATCTGGAGGTTTCCCCCACCAATTCATGAGATTGTTTCACTGCCTCCTTTCCTCAAGTCATAATGGTACAAGGATTATCTAACATCTCAACAAAAAGGTCTTTGAAATATTCATCAAAACCATTTTGACATAGCAGGCAGCAGTTTTGGGTGTCTGTAAATAGCAGCGATATCTAAAGAGGCATATCCCCTGGCCAAAAACCCTCCAAAACTCATTTTGCAACATATCAACAACCAACAGTAACAATAATACAAGCAAATCATACCTTCAGTACGGAGCCACGAAAGAGAGCTAAAGCTTTTTTTTCTATCCAAATGTCACTGGTGAAACACTTCAACTTGGAGCCTTCCTTCTATAGAACAGAGGGGCTTCACCCACAATGGAGTTGCTAGATAAGCCAAAAAAATCTTCAACAGACACAACTAGTCAAACTTATTGTAGCCGATCTACTAATTTCGAGGACTCAGCCTAGTCCTAAACAATGATGCCAAAACTATTTACAATCAAATCTACACTACAATACTCAGTGGAGACTCAGTGCAACTTTAAACATAATGTCTATTATCACCTCAACGATCATGTCTCTTGCTCCGGGATGGTGCTTTTCCAGCCTCAAGTGAGTATCCCTAAGTACTGCTTTTGATTTGCAAATCAAGATTTGAAGGAGTAAATTAGATCAAGAAACACAAAAACTCAAAAAAGGATATATCAACGAGAGAAGGATAAATCCAGCAAAACCAGTGCATGCTCTCCTGAGCTATGGAATCAAAAGAAAAATAGGATCCCGAGTGAAAGTAGTGAAATCTAATGGGGCATCCAGTTAATAAGAATCCTACTAAATCAAGGCAAGTCAAGCTCCTTATCACTGATGGGAAAGTGAATCACATAGGAGAAAGAACCTTGCATACTAATCTATCCTAGTCGCTTCAAGACCAAATCTAACATAAGGGTAGGCTAAGTGCTCTATCAAGTCAAAGCTACAAGTAGTAGAGTCTGATTAACAAAATAATTGAGCCTAACCCTAACACTATGAACCTCCAAGGATTGAATCATAACGTTAGTTCACAAATGCTCCTACAACTAAGAAAGAATGAATCCACATACCATATGAAGAAAATAAACTTGATCAAGTGGGAGAATCGCTTCAAGAACAAGATAAATTTCGCATGCTTGAAGAAAAGAGAAGATGAGGACCAAACTACTCCTTTTAATGATATCCAAGCGTGAGATTAGATTACAAGTACCTGGGGGGGTGAAACCCTGAGATCCAACCCCTTTTACATTGAACAAGAAGAAGAGAAGAGATGATGCGCCCTAGAAGTGAGAAAAAAAAGAGGTTAAATTGCAAGTCAAAGTCTATGCATGGCCAAATCCAATAGATAACGATTTCTGAAGATGATGCACTATACTCCACCACTAGTCCAAGACATGCCCATGTTCTTTGTTAGTTAAATTAGCCACCAAACCATGTACTCCTCAAGTTCTAACTCGGACAAAGTATGCGAACTAGTCTCGCATGCATGCAAATATCCAAAAACAACGAATCCCCTTTATGCATACATTCCTCTATTTTTATAATTTCTAATACGTAAAAAGATAAAGCAAGATTGAGTTAAGTGGATAAATCTTGGAGTTACCTGGAACTTTCCTGAAATGGCAACTCCCATGCATGCAAATGCCAAACTAGTCAACTCAAATTTCCAATAGGAAAGACACCCTAGGAAGCAACTCACTCCACTTGGACGATGCGTATGAAGGCCACCTCATTTATCCACCAATCTTCAGGGGTACTTTTTTATGTCTATTATTAGCTACCATGTGTCTCAATGTGATTCACTTGTTTCTTGTTGATGATCAAGCCACCCATCCTCTATTCAAACTAGAACCCAACAACCAATCCAACACTATACATCAGAACCATGACACTACCATTGCACCTCCCAAATATAGACCTATTAAAAGTAGACATGCCAAAAAATAGTGATTCTTCCTCCAAAAAAATAGGAGTCCCAGAATATAAAACAACTCCTATGACAACACTTACTATAAATAATGCATCTAAAAATAAACACAATTAAAAGCAGCAATTGCTCACATGTCATTGAAAATAGTCTCATTAGATTCATCTCTTTGCAAGGAAACGAGATGTGAGCTCTATTTCAACATGCAAGTCATGTAACTCGACTGCTAAAACTAGTCGTCGCATGAAACCCCTTGCATGTCACCAAAACGAAGCTCATCGAGATTGTGAGCTCTCAATGACCAAGAATATGTAGCTAGCTATGACATGTGGGCCTTGTAACTCTAGCTCCTACAAAGTAGGAGAAATGCTAAAATAGCATGTCTCAAAACTACATGCATGTCACATGCAAACTGTCAATAAACTCCTAATGCACCTATAAACCATCATAAATTATCTTCAAATCTCAAATTGCAATGCTGGAAACAGTCCCTATGTGCAAACTAATCTCTAAAAATGAATGATGTAGAACTACTATACCAACAATCCTATGAAGGATTTCCCTCAATGAACTGCTATGATGAACAAATATGGAAATTAACACAAGAATTGCATAGGTGCAATTTTGGTTGTATCCTTTGACCTCGTCATCAACCTCGTAGCCTAGAGCTTTGCTTCAATAGACAATATTCTACTTTTTTCAAGTTTTCTTCATTGTGTTGAACCATAAAGTCCATTCAATGTTTGTTCAAATCCATTTCAGATCATACCACCCCATTGGGAGGCTTTCAATCACTAAAAGTTGATCCGTCAAGGAGATCGAAGCACATGACCTCCATTTGTCTCCCCAAGTCTACTACTCCACTGATGAAGGATGCATGCTTCTTGTTTGAATCAATCATGCTACTTGTCTGCCATTGTTTCGTTGCTACTAAAGGTGTTCTTCCTCCCCTTTTGTGTGCTTTGATGAGGTAGGTCTTACCACTTTTAACCAAGCAATATTTTTTCTCTTTCTTGTATAAAGTTGCATCCCTATCCCATAGGTGTGGACTATCAAGCATCTAGTGGTGCAACTTTACATTCTACTTCATCAACATGGTTGAAATTAATGGAAAAATTGATCCTCATGGTATATTCCTAGTGATCCAACTCAATGATCCTCATGGTATATTCCTAATGGATCCAACTCAATGAATGTGGTGGTACTAGATCATGAGTTTCTAGACCAAGAATGTTAAGGATTCAAAAGTAAGATTACATCAAGATCCATTTTCAAATAAAGAATTTACCTATCGATCCTTCACCTAAACTTTGATTTGGAATAGTGCGTTTCTATCACCACTTGCCCTTAGTTGTTGCAATGACGTGCAGGCCATGACTTCATCCATATCAAGGGTGCTTTCCACCACTGTTTCTTTTGTCTTGGTAATTGCATTTGCTCCCTTCTTGGAACTGTACCACTTTGGATGTAATTCAAAATGAAGTTTTATGCACTTCTCATCAGAGCAGTCTATTTATCTAAGTTGCCAAGAAACTTAGGTATGGGGATGGGTACAAGTACGGGGACGGGGATGCCACTTTTTGAAATAGGGTACTTGAGTACGTTGGGGGTATTGTGTGTGTGTGTGTATATATATATATATTATTTAAAAAAATTCAGTCACATCATACATGTATATTTCAAATTTCTTCATAAATTATGAATCATGATTCATAATTATAGATTCAATGATTATTTGAACAATGAACATTCAAATTGAAAATTTGAAACATAAAATTTGATAAATCATAGACTCAATAGAGATCAATTGGAAGACTGGAAGTTACATAAAATTTGATAAATCGTTGTACCAGGCAACTGTAACAAACAGTCAAACTCAGACCTGAAGGTACACTTGAAATCTTATTTTAAACACCTATTTGTACTACTGTTACAGGCAATAAAAAATTGCAAATTGCCAAATATATTCTTGGGTTGATGTGAGTGTATTTCTCAGTATTAAATACATATGTATATTTTTTATGTGCACATTTGGTAGTCAAATTATGTTTCATGAGTGTTGAACACAAAACCATAAACACATCCATTGTAAATCAATGCAAAATCAGTCTACCAAATTTGGACGATATTCAGTGGAATTTGAACAGTGTTGCAAAGTGTTTGACATAAGTCTTGAATTAGACTTCATATGAAGTTAGCAAAAAATTAGTTCATATTTGGTTGGGGGTCATTACATTTTCCCCAGCGGATTGCATTTTACTTAGTCAATCGTACCCCCGAAGTACCCAAACATGGGGTGCAGCGTACCATTTCTCCTATAAGTACCCTATTATCACTCCAGGAAACTCCTCTAGGTTGCAGCTCGAGGATGCCTGGTAACTTAAATGTTTTTATGGTTTTCTAAGTGGATCAAGTCAGGTGACCTACAGGACCTCACACTCTCAAGACATGCATGAAACTCAATCAAGGATAAGGCTTCTAACTACCACTGTTCAGAGGTTTGATAATATGGTGCAGAGATGGAGAACTTATCATGCTGGTAGATTCATACATAAAACATATATATATAAATGGCTAATCATAACAAGGAAAGTACTTATAATTCAAATCATCAATATGCCAATAGGATTACAGCTATCAAACATCAATTAACCTGAATAACACATTCAAGCATAAGCACAGAATAGACAAGAAATGGAAGCTGAACATATGATAGCAAAAAAGCTTATATTAGGTCATGAGCAATATGAGAAGCTTGACAATAGTAATGGTCTACAAGTCCCTGAAGTCGAACCCTTTCAATGACATAAGTCTTAGGCTTTATAGCCTTTACAAAATAGTCAAATCCTGAAAAATTGGATCTGATTTACTAAAAATAGACATAATAATTGTTTTTTGCAAAATTAGGTTAAAAACCCTAATTTTAACTACTAGTCTGTCTAACTGTAAAACTCGTTCACTGTTTGCACTCTTTGATGACTGAATTGAGTACTGGGAATAAACTGCAACTGGTCCTCTGCCAGATAAGTCACTGTTTGCTAGACAGTTAATGTTTGTGACCCTTTCTTCTTTTATGTAGTAACTGCAAAACTAGAGCATACCTTCCCTGATGTTGTTCTTCAGCACATTACATCTTTATACTGCATCCCTGAGCTAGTTATGTTCGCCCAAAACCAGTCCTTTGTGCCAAAATTTGATCCTGTGCCTCTTTCTACTTTCGGTGATTAAGGGATCAAAATGTCGGGTCTGTTAGCTGTCGAAAGCGCTACTTTCGATGGCTAATGAACTGCTTCAGCGTCCACCTAAGCCACCGAAAGCCCTTTTTTGCCCAAAAAAAAATTAAGCAGCCTCCAAAATTATGCTTTTAAGTTCTGTTGCTTATCTTCTGACTTTTATTCAGCCTGCTCAATGTTTGGAAGGTTAGCAGCAGCCTGGCTTGATTCTGGATGCTGAAGGCTTACTGCTGCTTCAGCTAGGGTTTCCAGTGTAAGATGAGTGCTAGGGTTTGGTTTGGTATTCTTCACCTGCAACCTCAAAAATCTTATCATTTTGTACAGCCTAATGTTGTCCTTCATTTATCTTAGGTTTAATCTTTTTAGAAAGATATACCTTCCTCTCATCTCTAGGAAAGAATTGTGCAACTGCTTATTCCTCTTAGTCAATATAGCATTGTTTTTCTCTATCTCTCTTTCTAAAATTTCCATCTCATACACTTGTCTCAGCAACTGATTTATCCTCTGTGTCCTGGGCTTGCTAGAGGAAGCCTTTTCTACTGATTCATCTTGCTCTTTTGGTGTAGGTGATAGGAGTTCTTCATTTCCTGCTACAACCTGCACTGCTAAGTCGGCACCTTCTTCTCTTTCTTCTTTTGAATCTGAGTAGGGCAGGTTCAAAATGTTTCCACTATGTGTTGTGATTTCCTCGCCCTTTTCACTGAAATCTAGGTTTCTTTTACCCTGCTTGGTTTTAGAAGAGGAAAGAGGTTGTTCTGTTGTTGTTGGGGAGATAGCCCTTCTTTTCCTCTTTCCACTCCTTGGGGTGCTAGACTTTTTCGAAGGAGACTTTCCCTTCTCTTCTAGCTGCAAGCCTGTTTCAAAACCATTCCAAAACAAGAAATGTGTCCATGCCATATTTCTCCTCTTCAGCAATTCTTGGATAAGGAGTTGTATAAGGCCATGGTGAGACAATCTTCCAGCAATCTTAGTTAGCTAAGCCTTCACCTGGTGTGCCATTTTTTACAGGCTCCTGTGTAAGTAGAAAGGTAAATTCAGTGGGCTCTTTCCTGTGAAGTGGTTCATTAGTTTGAAAAAGTAAATCATGGCCCTGTTGTATCTTCCTTCACAAGTTATATATACCACAATTGCCTTCAGTAATTGCTACCACCTCTCTTCTAGTCAGGTGGATGGGACACTTTTCTTCCACACCACCCCTCTGTGTTCAGGCTTCAAATAAGATCTGAACTCCACATTTTTTGTAATGGTGGTTTTAAACCACTTTTCCCCAGTTCTAGGGAGTTCAGTCACCTCTGCAATTAGGGTTTCATCCACCATGAATTCCTCCTTACCTATGAGTGCCTTCGAGCCATCGAAAGAGAAAGCGAATGCCTCAACCACCTGCTGGTGTGAACCTTGAACTTTCTCACAAAATTTGTAGCAGCCAGCATCTTTGAAGAATTGGCAGACTTCTGGATGTGCTTCCAAGTAGCTAATGTCTCCTAATTCTTGCCTGAGAGCAGGCCCTCCCTTCTTCATTTGCTAAATGTGCTCCTGAGTGCCTGCAAAAATTTAATTCAAGTTCTATGGAAGAGTTTTAGCAGGTTGGCTTTCAGAGGTGGTTTTTTAGCAGGCTAACTTTCAGAGGTGGTTTCGAGTGGTGAGGATTCATGTAATCGAAGGTGGAGTGTACTGGAGGATAGGGCACTGATTATGAGGGTTTTAACTGCTTGAGAAGTGCTTGGGTAAGAGGACGATAGCCTTTGGTGATATTTTCGAGACCACTTGCCCAGCAATCATTTATAGTTCAAACTGGATATTCAGTGGAGATTTTCTGTAGTTCGTTGGACAGATGGAGGGAAGACTAGGGTTTTGAATCACATCGGTCCTCATCAGATAAATAATGACCTCCTCAATCATTTACTTACGCCTTGATGCAATTTCCTTGTCCTTTCGGTGGTTTATCGTGCCCTATCATGATCTCTACTGTGCTGACAAGCTTTGATTTGATAGGCAGTTAACCGTTTCCTCTTTCGGACTTTTCGATGGTTAAGGGCACCCAGGATTTTGTCTGATAGCTGCTGAAACCAAAGCTTTCGGTGGCTAATGAACCACTGACCTGTTCGCCTAAGCCACCGAAACTTTATTTCCAAACGGTCTTGTACAACTTGCTTTCGGCGGATTATAGTCTCTCTGGATCTCCTCGTTTAACCGCCGAAAGACAAGCCTTTCGGTGGCTAATGAACCATCAACACTTTCGCCTAAGCCACTGAAACTGACTTTTCCCCAACGCATTTCATTTGCTTTCGGTGGTTAATGCCCTCCTTCGGTCGCTCGCTAAGATGCCGAAACCAACACTTTTCGGTGGCTAATGAGTTGTTTGAAAGTCTCGCCTAAGCCACCGATAGTCCCTTTTAACGAATAACTGAACGAGCTAACTTTCGACGGATAACTATGATCCTGCGTTTTACTGTTAGCTACCGAAACCAAAGCTTTTCGGTGGCTAATGAGCTGTTGGAAAATCCGCCTAAGCCACCGAAAGCTAAAACTTTCAATTTTATCAAATATCGAAATACCAGAGATCCACAATTTGTTAGTCACCTTAAGATCTTTCATAACATGACTTGAATTCTTCATCCTATCAAAAATAAATTTTCTGAGTGAACTTATTGAGAAATAAATTTATTTTGGGAGATAACATACCCTTTTTTTTTGTAATGGCATCTCGGGTACGTGGAGCCAGTATGGGGTGTGGCAGGAGACGTACCTTATGCGTACCCAAGTACCCGGTACAGGTACGTGTACCCTGCCCCCAGGTATGGGTAGCCTGGCTACATAGCTATTTATTCTACATTTTGGATTCTACAACGGGTTTTGGTCGAAATCTGGTAAATTTTTTTGGGTAAGATCCAAATTTAGAAGTGTTTAAATTGTGTTTTTGAATCCATAAATATATTCATCCCCCTCAAATACCCCCATGGAACCCAAATTATGCAATTTTCATAGCTAATACATGTGATTCTAAGATTTTGTAAAGATTTCCAATTGGAGTTTGAACAAAATAAGACAAAAAATATACTAGGAAAAGGTTAAAAAAACTAGAATATTTAGACTACACCCTTCTCATCCATGTGCTTGTTGTACCACCAATTGTATGAGGTACTATACCCTCATTTTTGCTAGAGCAAATCAAAGCAGGATCAGTTTTGTTGAGCAAGACAATGTTGCAAAGCAGTGATGCCCTTGAGATTTTTGAGCTTGGGTATTGGTTGCCAGTTATTGATATTTTCCTATGATGGATCCTTGCATTTCAGTCTTATATCAAGTGCATGGCTAAAGGATGTTATTTATGGAATATATGGTTTGAAATGACTTACTGATTGGTTGTAAATTTTATGTTATACTTAGAACCTTTTCATGTGCGTATGAGTAGGATTTTTTTATAACATTGTATTCAGAAGTAGTATATGTTTTATATACGTATCATTATTTAAAATAGTCTCTAGAGCATTGCATGGATCACAATCTCTGCCTTGGCTCATTTTTTTTGGCATTTTCTACCTTTTATCCATTTCACCCTTGCTTATGAAGAACTCCATTAATCTAGATATGACTAAGCGACTCAAGGACCTCCCCCTCTATGACCTCTTTGTTTGGATGGCCTCCATGTTATCCCTTGGTGTCTCGGCTCTAATGTGTGTGACAAAACTCTCCGAAGTCTTATGTGATTCCGGTCAAATCACCCCTAATGTTTGAATCTAAACCTAGGAGAGTTGTTTGTTCAAAGCCTTATGCTTCTCGTCGGTTACCCCCCATGATTGACTATGTGCCTAGGATTACCACCATCTGACCCCGTATCCCATCCTACTCGTAAATCCTTGCAAGTTGGGTGTGAGCTAAGGTTGGCATAGTTACCAAAAGTGTGCTCCCGAGACTTGAAACAAGTTCCCCTATCCTTGAAATCGGTTGGTGGTTGGAGGGGTAGGTACTCCTTGAATTAAGAGGTTAAGCACTATGGCAACTTCGTCGCACCTATGGATATGGATGGTGGCTAGCAGCGGAGCTAAGGTTGTGTCATCATCGATGCCCAGAAGGCATCTAGGGCCGATACCTTTCGGTCATTAGCCAACTAAAGGATAAAAAAAGAGAAAGAAACAAAGAGGAAAGCGAAAAAAAAAATATCAAAAGAAAAGAAAAAGAAATGCAACTGGGTTCGGCTTGCATCCTCCACCGAGGGGGGCACACTTCTCTCTCCTAGGGGTGAATTGGCAAAGTGTGAGCTATGTAAAAGAATGTAATGTAATATCTTCAAAAGCAATGTAAGGGGGACCCCCTAATGACCCCCTTGGGCCCCATGTTTCCTAGGCAAATAACTTAGCATCAAGTTGTAACTTAATGGGATCAATGAGAAATTTCACCCCCCATCATTTTCAGCTAATTTCTAGCTTTCTAAAAATGCAAATTGTTGAGTTTTTATCTCATCCATTGATCTAGTGATGCTTGGATTTAATCTCAGCCATGTATCCTTATGGCTAGGGACTTTGCTCTTCTCCTTTCTATAAAAGAGAAAGAGCAACTCATTGTAAAGGACTTTTGGATCTCTTGTTACAGAAATAAAAACCAGTCTTTTGTGCTCTTAATTTCTTCTTGTCTCTCAGTGATTTGTTCATGGATTTCACTCCTTGATATCATCTTGAGTAGTAAATCTTCGATCAACTGGTTGGTGGTTGTTTTTAGTGGTTTTTTGGCAGGGAAGGAGAGCAAATTGCCTAAGGCACCTTGGTGTTTTCTGGACCGGGGGTTTTGCTTTAGAATTTGTCTTTGTCAGTTTGCTCTTGAATTGCTTGCTTTCCCTCTTCTGGTTTCTGCATTGCCTCTTCAATTTATTTTAATTGAGTTTGATTTGAGTTGGTGTTGGCTTAAAATCCATATTAACCAAGTCATTTTCTATTTGCAGGTTGGAGAACCAAGCTTGGCAAGTGCACTCCAGCCAGTCTTGAGGAATCTTCAAGCCAAGAATTGACTCAGTTATTGCAAGGTAGGGTGGAGAGACTATATCACCCACTGAGTACATGTAAGTATTCATTTTCCTCTCTATTTCTATTTCCTGTAGCTGCAATTAGTCAACAAATTACTATTGGTTGCATTTTCGTGTGCTTTTGTGTCTTGTATTAGCTCTTTTGTGGCTGAGTGTATGTTTGTCCTCCCTAGGATTTTTCCTTGCCTTATTGACTCCATAGAGCCCCTAGGAGTAGGCAATAGTCTTTCAAGTGACTATTTCACCCATTTAGGGGGTTATTACAGCCATATATGCATTGTTTTGCTTGCTTTCATACAATTTCCAGATCTGACTTTACAGAACCAACAAGCTTGTTTAGTGGTAGGATACACCTAATCTCCAACCCAGCACTTTGTTTTGATCCTCTAATATCATTTTTTACTCTTTAATTGCCCAAATCTTCAACTATCAATTAATTTAAAGTGCAAGTATTTTTTCCCTATCACTACCTCATCATTAGGAACTATTTTCCTAAGTTTTCTAGGCTCATTAGTTGACTACTATGTTCATTAACATTCAGAAATTTTTAGGACAGACACTTAAACCCTAAGTCTAGCCTTCCAAAGTACCTCCTAATTGTCCAAACAGCTTGCATTTGTCCTCTCCTAACTTGTGTGGTTGTTTGCACTTAGTTAAATGGAGTACTTAGCTAATTTGTTTATCTTTATTGTCTCCTTTAGCCATTTCCCCCAGTGGTGCATTTTCAGATTTGTAATTTCCCTCAAATACCCCTTTTATTTTGCCAAATCGATCATTCTAGAACTGCGAGAAAGCTGGTTTTAACTGGCAAGTATCCAGGAAAGTTTGACTAGTGACACCTCCCATGGTTAGTCTGGGTCTGCCTTGGTGGACATGGGAAACCTAAAGAGAGGGGACCCTACCTATGTGACACTTTGGGGAAGAGTCCCGAAGTTTCACCTGTCTGGCGATTGTTTAATCTCTGTGAACATTAAGATCGTCAAATCATGTGACAACCGTGCTCATCTACGTCGCAGTGTTTGCAATGCCTATTAGGATCTCTCCTTTTTTGGACCATGCTACAATCTTCTTGCCTCTTGTCTTGTTGGTCTCATATTGGGCCTTTTGCTGCTACCCCTTTCTGGAGTCTATCTTAATATAGAATGCTTCCTTGCTCGCATCATTTATGCTTTTCACACTAAGAAATTGCAATTGCCTTCGGATATGGTTGAATAGTTCTCCATAGTACTTCACCACCACCCCTATCTCTTCCAAAGAGATACCCACCTTGATGGCTTGCTTCTAGAATTCCAATATGTATTCTTGTACACATTGTCCATGTTCTTGCCAACGGTACTGCCATTTCATGAGCTACTTCTCTTCATAGCCAATAGGATAGAACTGTGATTTCAACAATGGTGTGAAATCCTCCCAGATCATAACAATGGGTTCTTGCCTATCCTCAATGCATCCACATAGCTCTCCCACCACAACAAAGCATGAAGAACATCTTCAGACAAGCAAAACAAATCTGTTGTGTTTCTTTGATTTGGTAAAGGCCAAATCAAACCTCCAATTGCTTCAACCAGCCATTCAGTGTTTCAACATTCGTCGTTAACCATCATACATTGGCATTTCAAACTTCTCTTCAACTTTAGATGGAATATCGGAAGATGAAGGAAGAGAATTGTTTTCACTTGAGTTTCCAAGTTTCTAGCCTTTGGGATCCTCAAGATCAACCTTGTCTTCTTCATGCTCAATCTCTACTGAGTGTCATTCCTTATACTTCATCACCAACCACTGGTCACCATCTCTATTGATGCAACAATGCTCTGCTCTAGCCAAGTAAAGCTAACTTCCGAGACCTCCTTGTCATGTTCTATGAGAAGTCCCCGCCATTGTTGGTTTCTGCTCCTCTCTAGACCTTGCGGCAATGCTTCTCCACTATCTCGATATCAATTGTGGGTATGGGTGTTCACCGTACAGGTCCTTCACCAAGTGTCTTCGAACTTGGGCTCTGATACCTTATGATCCATAAAAAATAGGTCTATGCCTATCCATCTCAACAGCACAAATCTTAACTACAGAAATAAAGTGTAATGTCTCTGCAATTCTCTATCAAGCTGAATTCAAAGCTTTTCGATCTCAATTCAGATTTGGTTTCAAGGCTTGTTTGTTTGCTTGAGGTACTAAGGCCAGTGGAAGCAAGTCCAATTCTGTTTCCTCAATTCTAAGATGCCAACATAAACAATAGCACTTTGTATCTCTCAATGTGCATAGTTTGAATATCAGAGGGTTTAAAACTTTAAACCCAGCACTTTGTCAACAACACATCCAATTCAAAATCTATATATTCAAGCAATCAGCAAGATGCATCACTCTTCTTGTTGCCATTGTGATCATCACAACCACAAGATAACACACATGTTTATAAGAGGATGGCTGTAGGTAGTAATTAATAAACAAAGCACAGTGTAATGCTTGTATTCGTTGGATGTATGTTGTTGAACAGAGCACACGATGACTGTAGGTGGTCACTCCACACTAAGTAGGAAGAGTATAATGCAGATTTATCCCTTGTGGTATGTACAGAACACAATTAAATGGTTGATAACCTACAGGTGCAAGGAACAACTTGATTGTCAATGTTTATATAGATGATTTGATGCAATTATGTATTGTAACCTGTTATTTGCCAGTGCTCAGGCAATTACTATAATCCAGCAATCAAGCAAACTAATATATGTGCTGTAACTGCAAACCCACAATCCCAGCAATTCAGTTTGAGTGCTGTGAGGATCTATTGGGTATATAGATGCAAAGAAACTATTATAAATTAAAATTACCAATTGAACAGTTTGCAAATGCAGTGGAGAATTGAATTGATGATTAAATGTGTGAAACCAAGCAATAGAATGCAATTATGCTTTGCATAGAGAGTGGGTAATGTGATTCACAGCTATTTCTTGTGAATTACAAAGCAGCTCAAGCCAACATTTCATGCCAACGAACAGAGCAAGGCATAAATGCTGTAATTTCGATTTGGATATGAAATGCATGGACACCAGATTTTGTTACCACCAGAACACAGCAGGCATACTTAAAAACTCAGTCAGACAGCAATGGATCACACCATAAACAACAGAATTTACTCTGGAGAAATCCAGCATCAAATGGCTTTGCTCAGTTTTATTTCTCGGCAATTACAGAATTACGATCGTGTTTTGGCTCTCTGGGGCATTATAGATTACAAACTCATAATTTGCATCGCAATCCCTCTCTTCTCTGCCCAAAAAATCCTTTTCCAATGCTGTGCAAAAGTTTATAGCCAGAATTGGATTGTTGGGAGCAGCTGGAAAGACCGTCGTCCCCAATTCTTCAGCTCCCCAATTCGAGTGCTCTTCAGCATTCTGGTTCATAGTTACTCATTTCAAACTCCACGGTTCTTTGCTTTATTTATCTTCTTCTTTTCTTTTTTTCGTTTTTCTTTTTTTAATTCTTTAATTCTTTTTGTTTTCATTGGCAATGCAGCACTTTAGAGGCAAGCGGTAGCGGACTGGACAAGTGTGGGTCCCTTCACAATGCCAACCACATCCTCTGACCTTACGATCAACCTCATATAGCCTCGAGCTTGCTTCTACAGCCAACCTTCTGATTTTGGCATTTTGCTGAGTTTTCTTCATTGAGCTCAGCAATTAAGTCCCTTTGATGTTATTTTGGATCAAAACTCAGAGGAAAGGCAAAGGAGTGGCCAAAGGAAGCAGGGCAAGCTCCAAAAAATAGGTTTGGATAGGCTGGAAATTGAACAAAGGGAGATGGAGAGAGCATTGACAATCTTACTGGAGATGTGAGATCAAATAGTCTACATAGATGAGTGGAAATCAGAGTGGAAGTCTTTCAGGAAGGCTGGTAATGAGCAAGAACAGCAATCTGACAATGCATTGAATGGATGACGAAATCATAGAACAACATATGCTAGGCAGAATATATTCTTCCCTCAAGGATGAGTTTACAGGTGGACATTTTGGTCGGGCTCTACATTTCTATTCATGAAAGGATTGGATACTTCTACAGAGAGATGGTGAATATGCTCAAGGTAAAACAACACACCAAAGACAAGAACAAATACTGTAAAAAATATGAGATGAAAGGTGAGATAGGAGAGTCCAGCAAGACCATAGAAAACATAATTGAGGAGGAAGCAGAATCTCTAAGTTTTAAACCTGTGCAGAAAAGCAAAGCATACAGATTCTTTAAGCAAAACAGAGATTACACCACTGCATTTACACATAAAACACAAAGATTTACTCTGGAAACCCTTAACCGGGAAAACCAACAAACCTTGGAGCCACACCTCCTATTTTCTCATTGTGAAACAGTAAAATCTGTTTCTTATAAAAATAACCAACATAAATAAGCTAAAAACTCCATGAATGGATAATAATATAATTGATAAATATTCGATGATGATTTACATTTACAAGGGTTGGACTTTATAATTCCATTCGTGACTTTCCAAGGTAAAGTCGTGACTCTTTAATAATTATTAATTATTAATTATTAATTATCTATTAATATTAATATTAATTGTTAAGATATATATATATATATATATATATATTGCCTTCTCCTTAAAGGCAGCTTTGTCCTCAAAGCTTAAAGCTTATTGAAGACAAGGCTTACGTCTGATTTCTTGCTTGTAATGTCATCTTTCGGTCCTTTCTTTTAGTACTTGTAACACTTGACAAAAAGAGACAATACGAGTTACAAATTCCAAATAAAAAATGTCGCATCGCATATGATGTGGTCCATCCAAGATCTATCTTCATCGGAGATAATTGTCGATCGCCTTGTTGGAGAAATCTTCCCGTTTTCTGCTTAGGTTGTAGATTTTGTGTTCTTTCGCTTATGAAATTATAACTCCTCTGTTTATGTTCATTTTGACCCTGTCGTTGGTCAAAATGTTTTTGTAATTTGGGTGTCAATAAGGAGTTCTTGTTGTTTGTTTTTCTGATGTATTGACTTCCTTTTGAACTGTGACGGGGACCGGATTTGTATTTGTTTTTTCTTCCTCAACTTGAATTTGTTTTCCGGAGAGTCTTGATGTTTCCTTCTGGATTTGAACTAATTTGTTCTCTAATATATTATTATTATTATTCTGAATCTTCTCAAACCTTTCGTCTTGCAACTGTTTGTACTCTTTTAACGTCTTGATTTGTTCCTCTAGTTTTTTATTAAGATTTCTCAAACGATGGTTTTCTTCTTCTTGTTTTAGTATTCTTCCTTCAACGTCTTCATTGGAAAGTTCCATCTTTTGACTATTTTTTAGTTTCTTGATTTTCGTAAATAATGTCTTGTTATGGATTCTTAGTCGAAATAGTTCTTCGGTGTTGCTTGCTAATTTTCCATTGATTTTCGCAATTTCTAACTTGTGCTTCTTTTTAGTGTCGTCATACTTTTGTTGAAGTTCTTCCTTCTGTTGCTGATGTCGACATATCTTTGATTCTTGACTTTTTAGCTTTCTTTGGATTTGTGTCACTTCACCATCTTTGTCCATGATGAGCTTGTTTAAATGCTTTGTCTTCTTCTAAATCATTATCGCTTCTATACGGTGAGTCTTCATTATCTTTGAACTTTTTGATTTTGTCTTTAAGGTCTCGGCTGTGATTTTTTAATCGAGATATTTCTTCATTCTTAGCTGATAACAGTTTCTTGATATCTTCATTAGTTTTTTCCAGTTTTTTATTCTAATCTTTTGAGCGATGATTCTCTTGTTCTATCAACTTATGATTCATGAAGAATGATTTGCTTACTCATCTCAAATTGTAGATTTTTATTGCTTTACTTGTAGTATCCTAATTCGCTTTCTAGTTTCTATGATTGCAACTATGAGTTACCTTGATTGTCTTTCATAATAAAATATTTACCACATATTCGACATGAGCGATTGTCATTCTTAAAAAATGTTGGATATTGGAATTACATTTCGCAATAAGGACACTTAGTCCAAAATTTGGATTTATATATGGAATCCATAATTTCTTCAACAAATCCACAATGGGCTTCAATGACTTCTTCAATATCTTCCAAGACTTGATTTCTATTTTTTTAAATATCTTCTTGGTCTTCTTTCTTTTTTGTAATAAATAATAATTATAATGACAATTATTAACTAATAAATATTATTATTGTTTAAAATCTATGTTGCATGGGTACCCGTACCGGGGGGTCGAGTACACGAACCAGTACTGGGTACTTGGGTACTTCAATGGTACGTCCCCAACCGTACCCAAATCCAATCTTACGTACCGGGTACATCATGTATGAAAATAGGATACTCGCGTGGATTTTGGTACGCCGTACCACGTGTTTGGGGATGCGGCCGGTATAGCCGTTGGGCAATTTATCTTAACTCGTTGTTTGGGATGAGTCAAATTGCAAAGTTTGAAGTTCAAAATTTAAAAATTAAATAATAAAGCACATGTTATGTGGGCCCTCGCCCCTTACCTAAACCAACACAACATTGCATTTCTCACTACTAGTGCACTGTGCTCACTACTCCATCGACGACGTGACAGAGGACCTTAGTGATGCGAGGACCTTAGTGATGCTAATGACATTGATCCTAAGCTGCTGATGACATGGCTTGAAGAAGCCAAATCAACTATCTTGTTCATGTTCAACGTTTACTGTTTTGAACTTCCTGTTTCATGTCTAAAAATACCTTTAGGCAAATTTTGGATGTAGTATGGCAATGAATTTGAACTCATGGTGTCATGGACATATAATATTTTATGTTGTTAATTATATTAATATAACTTCAATCTTCCAGTTAATATCTACTATGAGTCTATGTCATATGATTTATCAAATTTATTATTTTCTGTTTCAAATTTTCAATGTGAATGTTCATATGAATCATTGAATTTAGAAATATCCAATATGCATGTATGATGTGAGTGTGAAATGTTTTATTTTTATATATTTTAACACGCACGCGCACAGACACACACACACACACACACATATATATATATATATGTCTACAATACCCCCGACATACCCAAGTACCCTGTTTCAAAAAGTGTTCGTCCTCGTCCCCGTCCCCGTCCCTGTACCCGTCCCCATACCCACGTTTCCTGGCAAATTAGTTTAAAATAATAATATTTTTTACTAATGGGAAGCACTTAGAACTTCAAAAATAATAAAATTTATTATTAATATAATAATAATATTATATATATAAATTCTTTTAAATGTATTATATTGGGTTTGCAGATCTACAATGGAAGGAGGCTTGCAGCGTTGCACGTGGAGTGGAGTGTAGATGTGGCAGCGATTGGAGTAGCAGCCCGAGGGAATGCAGCAAGATGTTGGTGGAAAGGAGTAGGAGAAGGTGGGCGCAGGCGGGAGTAGCGCAGCGGGGAAGGTGCAGGTAGACGGGATGGAGGTGCAAGCGGACAAGTGGCGCGAATTTGGAGATGTGGACAAAGGTATGCAAGAGGATAGGGGAGGACGGAAGGGAGTAAAGGCACAGCCGGTAGAGGAAGGGAGGCACAAGGGTGGGGGATGGCACGAAGGAAGAGGAGGATGGAGTTGGCTCGACAGAGAAAGCGTGTGTGCGGGAGCAATGCAAAGATGAATGCGGGCTGGAATGGCGGCGAACAAGGACGACAACAGTGGACAGGTGATAGCGGCGATGGAGGATATGTCCGACAGTTGATGCAGCAGGGTGTCATGGAGGGCTGGTCAAAAACCTATGCAGGTCAAAGACCCAGTTTTGGAGAAGCTCCACAAAATATTGACCACAAGCCAGAATCTGCCCAAGAAGGGGCTCTGATACCAATGAAACAGTAAAATTTGTTTCTTATAAAAATAACCAGCATAAATAAGCTAAAAACTCTGTGAATGGATAATAATATAATTGATAAATATTCGATGATAATTTACATTTACAAGGTTGGACTTATATAAGTCCATTCATGACTTTCCAACGTAAAGTCATGCCTCTTTAATAATTATTAATTATCTATTAATATTAATAATATTACTTGTTAAGATATATTATTAATATATATATATATATATATATATATATATATATGTAGCATGGGAACTGCTCCCAGATTTTAGGTAACTCATTCCTAAAGTTCCAACACTCCAAGGAACTTAGGAACTTGTAGGAAACTTTTTGAATTTAGCAGGAACCGTTCTGGTTGGTTGGGAACTTATTGGGAACTTTTACTCTCTAAAATCGGGAACTTGGGAACTTTTTCTTGCGCGTTTCCTTCACAGCTTCCACACATTCATAATTGCCACGTGGGTTGTTAACAACATTCTTATTTCTTCGTGACCATACATATACATGGTTGACTCATAATTTTTTCTTTAGAACTAAGAAAACTAAGTTGCAGTAAAAGTCTATTTTGTGCTACCTTGTCAAGTTGGTGCACCGATCTCTCTCCACCACCCGTGCTAGAGTATTCACTCGTCCCTATGCTAAATTGCAGTTACCGCTAATCAACGATAGTAGATGTAAATATATTTGACTTTTTATATATTAAATAAAATAAAGTAAATTTATATATTTTACTATTTACTTTATGAATAAAAAAGCATTTAACTAATTGGAAATAATTTTAAATCTTATTTTAAAACTAAATTCATATATTATGTTTTAAATAAAAATTATCTTGATTTTTATTTTATAATAATTTAAATTTGATTATTTATAAACCTTTGCAAATATCCTAGCATAGAATATCTTGTAAACATATAATATTCTAATCCATTTTAATCATAGTTGACACAAAACTAAAAACTTACTCTATACATATAGCCACAAATATAGGAACTATAACTTCTAAAAGTTTCCACTTTAGAAAGAGTCTAGCTTATATAATCAATGATGTGGATGGTAATCTTGATTTTATTGCCATTTCAATCTGCTAAGAGGTTCTAGTTACAACCGTAACATAAGGAATACACTAGGTCATTTGGTTTGTGTTAATGTTTCTTCTCGTCTTATGTGTTTTTAATTATTTTATTTTACATTTTTTATATTTTTTTAATATATATTATTGTCGTTCCCAACCTATCGTTTACTACAAATTTGGGGGAAACTTCTAGACGTATCCAATACTCATACCCACGTTCCCTACGTTCCTGCATTCCGGAAACTTGTGCAACACACACACACACATATATATATAACACGTCATTATGAATCCCTCACAATACAAAATATAGGCATTCAGCAACATCCAATACCCTAATCTGTTTAACCCGAATTAGAAAATAGATTCCAATCCCTTAACCGGGATTAAATTACATATATTTGGAAAATTCCCAAAAACAGTCGAAAACAGCCCAAAAAAAAGCAATCCAAACAAAAACAACCTAACAGCCATTTTCAAACGACAACAACCAGTAGTGCCAGAGGGATCGTCAGGCGCGACGCTGACAAGCGCAACCCCCCTCCCCACATACACATGCAAAGAATATAACACATACCCAACAGGATTGTCCCTCCAAGAAATTTGTCTTTCTAGAACTAGGCCAGCTAAAGAAATCCTTGATAAGTTAATAGATACGTAAGAGGGACGGTACCACAAGCAGCAGAACAGATCCTTGCTGATTTGAGAAAAAACATTCAAGATTGTGAGGCATCTTGATCAGGAGGCTGGAAGCAAACAGGAAGTGGTCCTAATGTTGTAGTTAGTACTAGCATAGATCCATTTTAAACCCGGATCAATCAAGCACCGAGAGGGATCCAATTTCTTAAGGTGTACATTTTTTTACCATTTGGATCCCTCTCGGTACTTGATAGATCTGGGTTTAAAATGGATCTATGCTAGTTTTATTTTTTTCAGTCGATATGTAATTTATATTTTTCATTTTTTATTTTTTAGTATTTTTTATTTATGTCGGCTAGCATAACGTGACTAACATGACAGGATCTCCCCCATACTGGGTTGGAGAGCACCTTGCTTCTCTCGCTGCAACAAACTCACCTTAGTCTTTTCAATTTTGGTATATTGGTGTTATGCTTTGCTGTTATATTGTCTATTAGAAGGGTAGAATCTGTCTGGTTTATACACCCATGGAAGGATGTCAATGTAGTAAATTGGCTATGTCCCTTTTCAATGGCTATTTAGCGATCATTAAAGGAAAATAAAATCTGAATTGGAAAAACCAGTGAGAAAAAAGTTTTAGTTAGAAGTCAGTTTAGATGATAGAAACAGAAGCTGGCTTTTTTCTACTATATATTAAATTTTTGGGTTTTACCAGTCAATAGAATTACATACTTACATATTATCCTGGGCAGGCCAACTTAATGAAAATTGTATATCCATTAACAATTCTGTAATGATATTTTTTCTTTAATTCGGGAACAAGCTAAATCATCCTTTATAGTATGACTACACTGCTGGCTTACATATAGCGTGCTGAGGTCCCATAAATATAGAGCAAGCCAGAGGTGGGAGTTAAACAAAAGACCCTTACCAGGGTGCCATTATTGCTGTTGTCTGTCCCACCTGAATGGCATGTCAAATAGGGGTGAGGCCGAGTGCAAATACCAGGCGAATTTGGAGGAATAGATACCTCTCATAACTGGTACCTAGAATGAAGGAAGTTCTTGTTATGTGATGCAACCCCAAACCTCAGGACATGTTTCTCAAAGCAACTCCCAAAAGAAAAAATTAAAGCACTCTTGGGTGATCTTTACCATAATCCTTTGAAGTGCCAAACTGGGAATTCCAAGCTTTCAAAACAGAGTCCAACATGCTTTCTAAATTTGTAAAGGTAACTGACACACTTATCTAAACAGAATGTCAAGCGATCATTAAAGGAAAATAAAACCTGAATTGGAAAAACCAGTGAGAAAAAAGTTTTAGTTAGAAGTCAGTTTAGATGATAGAAACAAAAGCTGGCATTTTTTCTACTATATATTAAATTTTTGGGTTTTAACCAGTCAATAGAATTACATAGTTACATATTATCCTGGGCAGGCCAACTTAATGAAAATTGTATATCCATTAACAATTCTGTAATGATATTTTTTCTTTAATTCGGGAACAAGCTAAATTATCCTTTATAGTATGACTACACTGCTGGCTTACATATAGCGTACTGAGGTCCCATAAATATAGAGCAAGCCAGAGGTGGGAGTTAAATAAAAGACCCTTACCAGGGTGCCATTATTGCTGTTGTCTGTCCCACCTGAATGGCATGTCAAATAGGGGTGAGGCCGAGTGCAAATACCAGGCGAATTTGGAGGAATAGATACCTCTCATAACTGGTACCTAGAATGAAGGAAGTTCTTGTTATGTGATGCAACCCCAAGCCTCAGGACATGTTTCTCAAAGCAACTCCCAAAAGAAAAAATTAAAGCACTCTTGGGTGATCTTTACCATAATCCTTTGAAGTGCCAAACTGGGAATTCTAAGCTTTCAAAACAGAGTTCAACATGCTTTCTAAATTTGTAAAGGTAACTGACACACTTATCTAAACAGAATGTCAATTTCAGCATTAACTTATTAAGTGATAACCTACTTCCCACTGCCAGTGTATGAGTTGACCCATAGATCTAATAAACAAACCAATTCAGGCACTAAGGATGGAATCAAGGGATGCATTGCCATCCTATCCTAATTTAGACACAGCTATCAATATCCCTTCTTGCACAAATGGTTGTATATAATTTATAACAGACAGAGAGCCATCTAACCATGGATCTCATATGCACCTCAAGGTTGTCAGGTTCAAGGTTGCAAGTTTCAATATTCGATACGTCAATCTTTTGTATGAACTTGTGAAGTCAAGATATGCATCCTCAAGCTTCACGCCCTTCACGCCCTAGAGGTGCGCATCAGGTCTGGGTTTAGATGGGTTTGTAGTAGTGTCCATATCCAATGCACCCAATGCACTGTCCAGATCCAATGTACCACTATAGGGGCACACATACAAAAACTTGATGGCCCATCCCCACCCCCAATTGGACTGTAGAATGCACCTTGCTTCTCTAAGTGCAACTATGACATGGGTGCATCAGAAGGGCCATTATTGATCAATCTCAACTGTAATGAGCCAGACAGGGAGCGTAGAGCTCCCCATTCCATATTGTAAGTGTCATAATTTGACATAGTAGGCTGAAACTAGAGATCTCAGAAAGAGTATAAAATAAGATTTGGATTGCAGGATTTTGAAAATGTGAGCTTTCAAACTCTAATATTACAAACTTGTATCTTTTGTTCGCTGTAAGGCATCAAATCTCCCTCCCACCGCCACCCCCACACCCACACAAAAATGGGGATGTAAAAAAGTTTGATTTAACTCACTATACTTGGACATGGTAGGATGAGACTCGAGATTTCGGAAAGAGTTAATATAAGATGTGGATAGCAGGTCCTTAAAACTGTGAGCTTTCAAGCTCTAAGATCACAAAATTATATCTTTTGTTCACTATGAAATATAAAAATCACCCCCCATCCCCACACCAAAAAGGGGTAAAAAATAAGAAAATAAAATGTCTAATTTAACTCACCTTGTTAAAAGGATTGGGCGCTGGATTATAAATCAATGCGTAAAGGGGATCCTTGTGCTTGATTGCTCGTGTGTTTTCAGATATTTTAGCGGTGCGTTCAAATTCCGATGAATTCTATTTATATCTGTCTGGGCTCAGGCCTATTCAACATGGAGCTTTGGTCTCCGGATCATCCAATTTTAATGTAAAGTTTTTCTAATAAATTTGATAGCAAATTCTAAGCATTTTTTACAGTAGAATACTCTAAATAATTTTTCAGAGAATAATTAAAAGCCGATTTGAAGAGGTTGTCATGTTTGGTAAATTTTCGAGAATTGCCGGAATAAAGCTGTATATAACCAGGTGCGAAAATTCAAACAATGAAAATAAGGATAAAAACAGTGAAGCGTGAACAAATTAAAGGGTGTTTTAATGGAGACTACCGATCATTCATTCAGCAATCCAGTCCAGTCCAGTCCCAAGCTTAGTCGTAATGGCCACTCAAACACGCGCAAATATATTACAGACTATGTTGCCTGATTAGCATATTGTTACTTTAATACGTGAGATGTGGACTGTGGTCACGTGGAAATCTGGGATCGCACTCTTTTGCTTGTCCACTAATCAGAGTTAGTCTGTTTCGTAGGGAGCATGAGGAATGGGGTTGTCGGATGCGGTGCATGTGACCGTGTGGGCTGGCGTATTTGGTGAAGCGTGTGGGCCGCTTGCTTCCCTGGTGAATTATTTCTTTTATTTGCTTCAGGAAAGCATGCTGGTCGTTGGCAAAATTCTATACATTATTTTTGTTATTTTAATTCTCAATTACAAAGTCAAATGAAAACGACTTCTCCGGTTGGTTAGGTTAATATATCCTCCACCAGGCTCAAGTTGTACAAGTGATATATTAAGTAGTTGTGTTTTTTTTAAATGGGTTTTGGTTTGAATGCTTTAAAATAAAATTTATAAAATTTAAATTTAAAAATGTTTAAATTATATTTTTGAATTTATAAATAGATTCAGTATCTTTAAATACTTTATGTTAGATTATAATTTTTTTAGTTAATATATGTGATTTAAGATCAAAATATATTTGGAAAAAGTTGAAAAGGTAGAATATTTAGACTAGCAATAAGAGCTAAGTTAATATATGTGATTCAAGATCAAAACAAGAATCAAAATATATTTGGAAAAAGTTGAAAAGGTACAATATTTAGACTAGCAATAAGAGTCAGGTTTAGCTCTAAGTTTTTGGTGCTTTGGTGGAATCGAGATTCTCACTTGTGGTTGTTTAGCCACTTTTGCATGTGTGTGCTTGTTAAACATCCACCCTTGCTTCTATGTGTGGCCATGTGTGTAAGTATATGAATAGTAAAAGAATGTCCAAATCCCTTCCCTTCTACTTTATCTACTTTATCTATAGGATTATTTCTATACAGGCCATACATGGACCCATCTTGCTAAATCCCTTTTGCAAGTTCAATGCTTTCCTCCTCATTGCTTACTTTGATTGGGGCAGCAAATGATAAGTAGGGTCCCTCAACACTTCAAGTATTATATCAATGAGAGCTCAAGTTCCCCATGGACCCTCCCTTGACAAGTCGACCAACCTCCATAAGAGCTCTGAGGAGTTATCATTCTAAACCCTAAGGCAAAGCCGAATAAATCGAAAGAGAGACCATCTCTAGGAAGTCCCACCACTTGACTCATTCTATACGTAGTACTATTCTCTCACTCCATTCAAGCAATCAGTGTTCAATTCAAAGTTGATTTCCCCGGTGTTGGATGTTATAAGGGATGGACCTCTTTCATCCACAATTTCCATGATTACACAACGAGGTCCACTTGGCCTAGGATATTCCAGACCCTAAGGAAAATTCCAATAAATCGAGAGAGCAACAATCTATGAGATGTCCCACAGCTAGACTCATTCTACACATAGTATTATTCTCTAACTCCATTCAAGTACTTATTGTTCCATTCAAAATGTATTCCCTCGATGTTGGATGTTAGAAGCGATGGGCCTCTTTCGTCCATGGCTTCCCCTTGATTACACAACGAGGTCCCCTTGGCCTAGGATATTCTCAAAACAACATAATCATAGGATGTATTGGCCCCTTCATTGTGATTGACGACTCAATTAAATAACCTTCTTCTTTTCTCTCTTCTCATTCAATCTTTGTTTCTATCTCTAATATGCCTTGTCATCTACACTTTATACTTGTCATGGTCCTTGTTTCTAAATTTGTTCATAATTTGTTCGCATTGACTATTTACTTAACCCTTCTCTATTAATTTATGTTTTTAATATATTAGCATTAAGAGATGCGTTCACACTCTTTCTTGTATTTGTTAGAGTGTACTTTTAAGCCTTATTGACCTTTTTTTTATTAAAAAGAAAAATAAAGTTGTGGCCTCACCATTGTAACCTACCTAGTTTCAATGCCATTTAAATTTATTTGTTTTTAAATATAAACTTGGTTCAACACTATTTAAATATATTTACTTTTAAATATAAACTTGGTTCAAGAACAGTCTTTAATGGCACATTGTATGACAAAACTACATGTCATTAGTAGCACATTATATGACAAAATTGCATATCGTTAATGGCACATTATATGACAAAAATACATGTCCATTGTACAATAATACAAACTTATCAATAATTTATAGAATTTTGTTTGATTCTCTTAAAAATTGTAATTTGTTTAATAATTTTAACCAAGTAATGTAAATACAAAACGTGTTCAAGAAGAGTCGTTAATGGCATATTATATGACAAAAACTACATGTCTATTGTACAATAATACAAACTTATCAATCATTTATAGAATTTTGTTTGATTAACTTAACAAGTGTAACTTGTTTAATAATTTTAACCAAGTAATGTAAATACAAAACTTGTTAATAACATATTAAGTGCATATGTCATAACCTTCTTAATGTGCATGATATAGTGATACCAAAGTTAAATAAATTGTAACTTGTTTAATAATTTTAACCAAGTAATGTAAATACAAAACTTGTTAATAACATATTAAGTGCATACCCCATAACCTTCTTAATGTGCATGATATAGTGATACCAAAGTTAAATGTTATGTATAACATTGACTTTTATGTTATGTTATGTGTTATATGGATTTTTATACATGGTATATCAAACTTATGGTGTAAAACAAGTTTATTACCTCATCTTTATATACATATAGAGAGACTTCAAGTTTCTATGTTCAACCTATCCATCGTATGATTATTACAAAGTATGACTTTTTAGGTTGTAAAACCTTGGGACCTAAGGGATAGCTTAGTTGGTTGGATCATCTGGGACTAAGACAACACAAGATCGAGGTCAAGGGTTCAATTCTCTAAATCCTTCGAAGTTAGGCATCGAAGTAATGCCAACGGGGGTGATGCCCCTTTGGGTGGGCCCCCTTGGCTTGAATTCATGGACGTAATGAGCTTTAGGGTCATGAACCACATTGAAAAAAAAGTTGTAAAACCTTGGGTAACAATCTTCCATTATGAATTCAACATGGTAATCAACTATACATTGAACCATGGAATTTTCAAATTTCGAAGCATCTAATGGTTAATACACGTTCTGACACTTGGATCCTACTTGTCCTTCTCCTATAAGAAACTAATATCATGTGTACCTCAAGCATATACTTGTATATCTTACTCTCAACAAGTGTTAATGTGTACTATATGAATTAATGTTAGAAAGAAAGTATGGTTTAGTGGAGATTACTCCATTTTCATTACATGGTTTTGTGTGTTTCTGGGAGGTTGCCTAAAAATTAGAGATAGGGGTGATGGAGAGTTTCGAACCCGAGCTTCTAAATGAGAGCCACACTGCCTTAGCCAGGTATTCTTCAACCTTATCTTAATTGTTCCATTATCGCCAAAGAATGAGAAGGGTTTTGTAACTATTGATTCGATTGTTGAATGTCTATGTTCGACTCATTCTTTACTTGAGCTATGCTTTGTCTTTGAGCTCCAATGAGTTCTATAATAAGGTATTTCTCTTGTAACTAACACTACACAATGTTTAACTTTTGTACTACCAAGGTTGATTGCTCGACGACGAGCAGCTATAATAGGTAAAACACATTTTTAAAAAAATCTTACAACTTGTTGTCTAACACTTAGCTTCACTTTTCAAGGGATTTACTCATAAAACTTGTGTAATGTAAGCAGGAATATTTCACCTTCTACGAACAGAAGTTGTTCCTCTAGTCTGAATGGTTCAGATCCAGAACAAATGAGTGAACGACAAAGGATGAAGACCCTCCTTGGATATCGTAGACACCTGGAATGCTGCTTCGATAGTGAACGTGTGTACCTGCAATCAGATCAAACATACAAACACATCAAAGCTATCAAAACATAATTTATTTATCCATGTCAGTGACTAAGGAATCCAACAACATTTACATGCGAAATCAAAACAATAGTAATGTGGGATAGAAATCAGCTTTGCATTAAGATGAATGGAGAAGTTTACAACCAATTAAGCCTTAGTGTCGACATGCATCTCCATGAAACCAACACCTTCATCCCCATAAGCTCCAACTTTGCTCTCTATGCTCTCGAATGTCTTGGGCCAAGTGGTCAATCCAATAGCATAACATTACCTCTATAGTTCTCCCCCTCAACCATGGACATGAGCTTGTATTTATGAGGCTCAATGGATAGGAATGGTTGAGATATTTGTGGGTGAGGTGGCCTCTAAGATCCTATGAGGGGGGATCTCGAGCTCAACTGACCCACTATGATAGGGATAAGGGAGGACACTAGGCTCATGATCTAGAAGCCTTGAGAAACTTCTCTTTTTCCCATTTTACCCAGGGTACCGCTTTTCTCCTCTTATGACAGAGCAGTTTAGGTTGGAAACACTTATGGACCAAAGGCCATAAGCGGTGGCACCGCTTATGGTAAACAAGATACAGGTGGTGCGAACAAGGTACCGCTCATGGTTAACAAGGAAAGTGTGGTGCTAAGTATTTTCATGTAAGATTGACAAACAACATGGGTTTCCACTCCAGATGCTGGGATTAAGGGCAAATATGTAAGTCGAGGGTCTTATCACATGGTGGTGATAGGATTTGGGTATAACAGGATGCCCCCCAAAGCATGAGTCTTAGAGGGATACGATAAACGAGAGCTTTGAGAGAACAAGTTGTCACTTCGAGATGAAAATGTCAGCTCGATCGGAGCATGAAGTCAAGTAGGCATCTGTAGCACATCAATATTTTCAACTCATAGACACAAGTAACCAACTCATGGCTGTAGACCAATACAAGGCAGATCCATGGGAGGAATAAACAAGCATGGCTACTAGAATACAACGTAGATCCATGTGATAGAGGACTCAAACTTGGACATAGCTACCAAACATACAATGTAGATCTATGTCATACAGACACAAATTTGAGCATAGCCACGACCATAAAAATGTGGATCCATGCTAGATATACAAAACTCCATCGCAACCTGGGGAAAAGCAATGAGCGCTTTAAACAAATACCCAGGGTCTTCGTCTCATCTTCCACAAAGTACGATTCTATCCATGTGATTACAATGATCTAAAGTCGAACATGTTAGAAACCACTTGATTACCAGCCAATGATGTGAACCGTTAACAAGTGCAAGGGAGATCACCATTGATGTCAATGATTCCCAAGGTACCCTAGTACAATCTACTGAGTGTGAATAGATGTCTTGATGTCGAACACCCAGTCGATTCTATCGATCAAAGGTCAATGATGTGAACCTATGTCGAGAGCGAGAGAATCTGTCATTAAGGCATACAGATCTCAAGGTACTAAGTGTTTGTTTCTAAGACTAGTTCCTGGATGATGAGCTGATGTCGACGGGAATAGTCTCGTCGAAGGAGGGCCATGATGAGTCCCACATTGATGAAACGAAACTCTGAACATAGTTCTGGAATGATGTGAAGGTAGTAACCATAAGACTGACTCAAAAGTACTGACATAGCTGACATAGAAACTATTTTGATTGCAGAGGTAAACTTCTTCAACTTCCCTTTGAACATCAGGCGGCACGACAAAAGACTTGGCAGCATGACTAAACGGGACAAACTCACGATGTGATAGTGGACTATGCATTCGTTTGAAAGACTCAAAGGAGTGACATGACTCATGAAAGTGGATCGTCACAGAGATCAATTGAATACCCAATTAACTGACATGATATGCAGACAAGTGCCATGTTCAAAGGTAACGACAAACTAGTGCCATTTATTTGCAAAATGATTCCCTTCCCATTTCCCACATCATGATCGATGAGTGCCTCTTTTTGGTTTTACGAGTTCAAAGAGGGTAACAAACACTCGGTATAGCTTGTCTGAAGACAAGTCCAAACTCATATGTTTTACGAACTTGAGAGAGGAGGGGTTCGTTCCCAAAAACAGGTCTCTCAGTGTTTAATTTAACGAGTCCAATGAAAGAAAACTCGGCATCGTTCATGTTTAGAGAGTCTGAACGATTACGGAAGAAGACTCCAAAGGGGTCCTTTTTCGTATGATTTAGTCCCTAAGGCCCGAAAAAGTGTAAAATCATACCTTAGAGAACTCTTCCAGTCATGATTGGCTAGAGTGTTCCTTTTTCATAAATAGTCTATCCGAACCGAAAAAGAGATAACCTACCATCGGAAAGACGGCTTTTCAAATGCTTTAACGAGCGTGAAGAAGACAATATCGCTCAACAATCTTTTCATATTTAGGGAGCCTAAAAAGAGTTTAAAGAGGACTCCATGAGGTTTCTTTATACAATGTCAATTTTTATGAGTCTGGAAAGAATCAGAAACGAACTCGACGATCTTTTCATGTTTAAGGAGCCTGAAAAGAGGTGAAAGAAGACTCCATGAGGTTTCTTTACACAATGTTAGTTTTACGAGCCTGGAAAGAATCGGAAATGGACTCGGACCTTTGATACTAGGTTTCAAGAGCGTGACCAAAGTGTCGTAACAAATGTTCATCGACTTTTGCCATTTTATGGTAGTACGAAAAAGTCATAAACAAACTCCCAAAACTTTACCGCTATGGTTCTTCTATCCTGCAATTGACTCAAAAACAGGTGTTAAATGCGCTCATAACTTAACATTAAGGGATTACAACTGATAAATTTCGAATAAAAGGTGACTTTAAATCAAAACTATAGCATGTCAGACCCAAAAAAGTGTATGAAAGTCATGTAAATAGTGAAAAATTAAATCATTTTACTATTTACCCACAGTGGAGAGCATTTGGAGCACTTTCCTAGTTCGATCTTCAGCTGCTGATATTGGGAGTTCCCACCATCGGATTTGAGCTCTGTCAATTCCAGGTAACAGTTAAAACCCTACTCTTTCTTTTCATAGTCTTAATTTTTTATTTTGATGGGATTTTGGGCTTGTATGGTTAGCCCTAAAACCATGGGAACAAGCATTGTGCTTACCCCTTGCGGGATACACTGTACCTCACTAGAACCACGCCTAAAACAAGGCTCACAGGTGGTGTCGGTCGTGAAGATTTAAAAATGATAACACAAGTAAAAATAAACCATTCTTTTGAATTTAAATGATTAAGGATTATTCTAATATGTGCTATGATTGTGTTTGGCAGATTTTTGCTGATTAATCATGGTGATATGGAAAGAAAGACAACATGACAATGATGACGCTTTTGCTGAAAGGAATGCGGGTTGTATAGTTGCATTACGAGACTGTGGGCTCCTGAAATTCTTTCAGACCCCTAGCATGATATCACATGAGCGGTTGCTAGAGCACATACTTCAGATGTGGAATCCGGAGCAACAACACTTTGAGGTTGGGGCTCATATTCTGACAATAGAGGTAGAGGACATCTAATTCTTGAATGGACTCTCGAGACGGGGTACCCCCATCTCGCTGACAGGTTCCCGAGGAGAGGATATTACCACATGAGAGTTGATAGACCGTCACTGTATCCCAGGGACGAGGACATTGGGGAAGAAAATCCCCATCAGGGCAGTGATGGATGGGCCTCTACGGACTATCCTATTTACTATACAGAGAGTGGTCAGGAGTCAAGGTGTGCATTAGGCTTCTAGGGCACACATGTTATATGCCATAGAGGCCATGGCACCTACAGTATTCAACTAGGCGGAAGCCCTGCTTCCGATATTCAAAGATTAGCTGACTAAGTGTCGACAGGGAGAATTGAAGCAGTTTGGCTTTGGTTCCATTCTAGCCTGCTTCTTCTTCGAGCGGGTACCACAAATGAGATCTCAGGTGGTCTTCATAGAGCTGAGAGCGCGGGACCCCCGTATGTTGAGGTGGGTCCAGATTATGGCTCCTACTGGAGCGAGCAGGGGGAAGGTGAAGTTCAGTAACCCGTTCTTCAGATGGCTCCGAGATCAGATCCTCATGGTGGAGGATTATGCTTATGTGGGTATAGACTTCAGCGGAGACCCTGACCTACCTCTCCCACCTAGTGGACAATGGGGTGACATCGGTAAGAAGCAAGAAACCCTAAAATGGATACAATGTTTTTATGTTTTGTTATGTTTTATATTTTTTATGTTAAGTAACGAGACCTGAAAATATTCATGCAAACGTTGGAGCAGCACGAACTGGGGGAGCTTCCCCATTGGATAGATGAGCTAGAGCCCGCTTTGTTCCGCAGGGTGATGATATCATCGAGGAGTTAGAGGAAAACCTGGAGAGGTTCACCTTGGATATCCCTGACGCTTCCATTGATGACCTCCCTCTAAGGTATCATAGACCTACAGCGGGAGTACCGGGTTGATTTAGTAGGCTGCTACGTAGAGTAGCCCGAGCAATGATGTGCTACCACGAGCATCACTAGACATTGTGTGTATGAGATATCTATTGAAAGCTGACAGCTTCAGGATCTTGTATGGTGATTAAGCCTGAAAGCCTACATGCTTCAGATGAGGTCTCGTGACATATATATATATATACAGAATTTTACCTGGTGTTTATATGTCTCAAATGGCAAATGTATTTTACATGTGTTTTATGTGTCTTTAATTGTTTATTTACAATGAACCATATTTGATTTAATGTCATGAATGGGCAATATACCAATCTAGGATGTAATTAGCTAATGAGTCAGCAACTACATTATGTTCCCTAGAGATATGCCTATAAGTGATGGTTTCAAATGATCTTTCAAACAAGCGTACCCTCCGGAAGAGGCGGAGAAGCACATGATTTCTAATGGTAAAAACATGATTTAGATGACAAACCACGAGTTGTGAGTCCATCAATACTACCAAATTATGAACATCGTGGGAGACAGCTTCAGTCAGAAGACCTATGATTGCTCGATACTCGGCGATGTTATTGGTAGCGAGACCAATACAAACCGCTCCTAAACTGACCAAATCTTCAGCTGGGGAATAGAGGACCCAAGCAGCTGAGGCAAGATTCAAGGTATGGCGGTAAGCACCATCAGCAAAGCCGTAGAAAGCCATCTGCTCTGCATGACCAAAACATGGCGTAAACAGATGCAGACACTAAACTCAAAACCATATTGAAAATACTAAAAGCACATTGAAATTCAAGCAATATACATATATACATGATACTATCCAAGGATGACCTAGGCATAGTACCTTTTCAGGTACAACCCATTGCGAGGTTTCCCTAAAGGGATTCCATCGTAGTCAACGAGCTCGTAAGCCCCTTTCTCTAAAACCTTAGAAACAACGAAAGGACCATACCACATGGACTCGAACTTACCCTTCCCTAGTTTGTCATATCTCTGGTCATAAGTCAAAACTAGGTCACCCTCGTTAAAGGCATGAGGTTGGACGGATTTATCATACTATGCCTTGATGTGTTTCTTATGTGCCTCATTAGCCAAGGCAACATCTCTCCGAGTCTCGTCAAGGTTATTCAAGTACAAAAATCTTTCTTCCTCTGCGGAAGTGTCTGGGAGAAGTTCGACGACAAGTTGTAAAGATGGAATCTGACATTGAATCGGTAAGACATCTTCGAGTCCATAAACAAGCTGGAAAGGCATGAAACCAGTAGTTGTTTTCACCGAAGTCCTATAGGCCCAAAGAGCGGAGAAAAGAATGTGGTGCCAGTTGGATTTATGATCTCCAACCATCCGACGAAGCATAGTTTTCAAAACTTTGTTAATGGCCTCTACCTGAACATTAGCTTGTGGATAATATGGCATAGAGTTTTTGTGGCGAAAACCTAGCTTGGCACTCAGTTCCTCCATCATTTGATTATAGAAATGTGATCCGTGATCAGTAACGATGGACTACGGGACTCCAAATCTAGCTATGATATGATTGAACAAGAAAAGAGCGGCAGTCTTACCATCTTCTGCATATGTAGGCATGGCCTTAGCCCACTTTGTGAAATAGTCAATGGCTACGATGATGTAACCATGCCCCCCAACTGAGGTAGGCTTACAATGCATAAATTTGATCCCCCACTTGGAAAATGGGCCAAAGGCAATGACGGGGTGTAGCGGAGCAAGATGGGTGCAGGCATTTCTTAACAGCCTCATGACAGTCTTTGAAGACGGGAGGCCAGAAATAGCCAGCGTGAAGGATTTTCTGGGCTATAGCCATCCTAGATAAATGACTGCCACATGCTCCAGAGTGGCAATCATTCAACACATGTTCAACCTCCTCATGAGTGAGGCATCGTCGAAGAATAGAATCAATCCCTCGTCTATACAAGGTATCATTCAGGATGAGGTAGTATTTCGCGTGGTGATGGATATGGCGGCGATCGTCTGGGATAAATGCAGCTGAAATTGTTTTGTTTGGAGATAAATAAGCAAATCCCCATACCATGGATCGATAGTGCTAATCAGGAATAGGAATTCATCCGAGAATGAATCACTGGGCTCAAATTTCGTCGAAGCACATGGAAGATCACACATGAGCTCGACAAAGACCAGGGATTTCTTTGATGTGGCTTTGGAAAATTCCATATCAAACTCTTGTAGTATGACTATCCATCGGGAGTACTTGCCCCCGAGCACTTGCCGAGTCAGGACGTAATACATATGGTTCTAGTCTGCTAATACAGTGGTTGTGCGGAGCAAAATGTAGTAACGAAATTTTTGTACAGCAATGACCGTGGCCAATGCTAACTTCTCCATGCATGAATATCAGGTTTCAGAATCCATAATATTCTTACTAGCGTAGTAAATCATGTGCTCCTGACCATTGGGATTTTCCTGCACCAAAACCATAGCGATGGTAGTAGCGGAGGCAACAATATACAAGAGAAAGTCCTTTGAATAAGCTGGGGGGTGTATCATGGGTGAATGAGTCAGAGAGTGTTTAAGATTATCAAAGGTGCTTTGGGATTGGTCATCCCAAAAGAACTGACTGTCCTTTTTAAGGAGACGCATATAACCGTGCATTTTCTCTGCGAAATTGCACACGAAACGATGGAGAAAGTTTGCCTTCCCTTGCAAACTTTGGAGTTCAAGGAGATTAGTTGGGGTTGGCAGAGCCAAAATGGCGGCAATTTTCAAAGGGTCTATCCGAATGCCATCTTTGGAGACCACAAAACCTAGCAGACATCCCGTCTCAACGCAAAAAACACATTTATGCGGATTGAGCCGTATATTATAATGACGACACCTTAGGAAAATATCTCTAAGATGACCAGGGTGGTCCTCTCGGCGTTGTGAATGAACGGGGAGGTCATCAAGGTACGGCTCAACAATATGTTTAATATCGTGAAACACATAGGACATCGCACACTGAAATGTGGCTCCAGCATTTTTCAAGCCAAAAGGTAACTTCTTATATGCAAAGGTTCCCCATGGGAAAATGAATGTCGTCTTGTGCTGATCGATGGGTAATATATCAATCTGATTATAGCCAGAGAAGCCATCCATAAATGAGAAGATGACACCTTCAGCACAGTTGTCGATAATTTGATCAATGTGCGAAGTAAGAAAGTTGTCCTTGGGACAAGCTTTATTCAAATCCCTAAGGTCGATACAGACTCTAATGGTGCCCTGCTTTTTATTGACAGGGACAACATTCGATACCCATTTCGTCAGGGGTACTGGATAAATAAACCCAGCGTTGAGAAGTTTCTCAATTTCAGCTTTAATCACTGTGGCCTTCCGTGGATGGACTTGCCTTAGTTTTTGCTTGACATGCTTGGCCGTGGGATAGGTTTTAATCCCGTGGACCACAATGGATGGGTCAATCCCCAGCATCTCTTCATAGGACCAAGCAAAAATATCATGGAATTCTTTGAAAAGTGCCTTGTATGCTTCAGATTCATCTGCGGAGCAGTTTTGCCCAACATGAACATGCTCGATGGTACCAAGCTTGGCTGATATGTCAATCGGATTCGTCTGGGTAATGTTGCAAAGGTTTCCTTCAGAATTTGTGTCTTGCAACAATATGGGACTTTGGGGTACGTTGACAATATCAGTAGGAAACAGGGATGCGTAATCATGGTTAACCAAACTGGTGTTGGGGAGGAACATGGATCTATGATGGTGATCCTCCCAAATGGACTCATCCGTACTCATGATCTCCATAGTGGACTTGTCGGAAGGAAAAGTCTTAGAGAGATCATCTAGAACAGGAAGAGATGGTTCTAACTAGTAAGGTAAATGGTAAGGATCCGAAGACACTAGATGAAGATCATCAGTGTGATCATCGGAAAGGGTTTTAATGGTATCATACATTGCTTCATGTGAACTCAACGAGGTGGAATCAACAACTTGTTTGCCCTTATGCTCACAATCAAATGAGGCAATCATATGGATTGTCGCGGTATCCGTGTTAGGAGGAGTGAATGGAAAAATCCCCATAAGGGATGAATCCTTCAACATGCCTACCCTAATCGACTGGTAAGGAGGAGGGGACTAGCCTAACATGGGGATGTTATTAGCTATAGAGGTAGTAACATCCGACATACAGAAATCAAGCTAGTCAATCATAACAATTCTCCCTAGATGCAAAAATTGGACTGTTCGGAATACTGTCGAAGCGACAGCAGTCATGGCATAAAACCAATTTCTTCCTAAAAGGAGGTTGTAATCTAATGAATCGTCTACCACTTATACTTGAATAGAAACGGTTTTGCCCCCAAGATCAACTGCGAGAGCTGATATGAGACCATGGGGATGGAATCCTCATCCATCAAAGGCCTTCAGAGTCATAGGTGATGTTACAAGCTTGGGACAGCCGAGAGCTTTCCAACAAGACAGAGACAAAACTAAGGTTGAAGCTCCTTCACCTAATACTGTTCTAAAAACCTTCTTTCCCACTACTTTCGTAATGATCTGAAAAGCAAGTTTATGAGGTAGCCTAGACTTATAGTTCTCAATATTGAAGTGAATCAAATTAGTATTATTCGAGTCTAAAGCTCCTAATGCTGTTAACAAGTTTTTGCGTTGTGTAGGACAACTTTGGAGTACTTCTAAGGTAGACATTGCACAAGGTGCCTGAGCGAGATCTTCAACTACATTATAAAATTGAGCAGCTCGAGTATTAGGGTTGAATACAGCCTTCCAAAGAGTACTCTTGGGTGGACACAAAATCATGTCGAGAGTAGGCTTCTCAATGGTTAGGGGGACAGTAGACGAGGACTCGGGAGAACTAGTAGAGGGAGTTTTCCCTAAAGAAGAATGATCTTCTTTTTTGTCTACGGGTTTGTCATAATTCTGACTTTGAGTTTGCAAATTAATGGTATCTGAGGACATCATACGAATTTCCTCTGACGAACTAGAATTTCCCTGATTAGACATGTGGTCTATCAGTTGTTGTTAAGAGGGAAAAGGATATGTGAGTACTGCAGGTGCGGGATTTGATTTCAAAAATTGGGAGATCTTGTCCCAACGGGGACACTCTTTTGTGAAATGGTCACCTCTGCATAGCAAACATGGATATTTTTCTTTTCTCTTCCCTTTATCGTTATCATTGTTGGTTAGTCTTGGATTCTCCTGTTGGTTTCCGTGTTTTTTATTCGTATTTTTACCCTTCTTTTTATTATTACCCGAGGTTTGAGTACTTTGAATAGAATTGACCACGGCGGAAACCTTAGGAGTCAAAGGAGTAGGGGTGGCAATCTGGGGTTGCTTGGCAGGTTTCACTGCTGACGGAGATTGGATTGAACCAACAATCCCATCAACGGGTACTTCTACTGGTGGCTTGGCAAGATCAATGCTTAGGCGAGGAGCTTGAAGAATCAAGTCATAAAGAGTTCCAGACTAGGAATAGACCAAGTCTAGATACTAGGCTCGACTAATAGCCTGCTCTTCAGTAACATCATCGCCCATAGCCACATCTTGGGCAATAGGAGGCAACAAAGATTTGGTAAACCAATCAGCTAATAACTGATCCAAAATAGGGGCCTTAATAAGCCTTCTTTGCCTTCTCCACTCATGGATATGATCGGATATGTGGGTGGAGGTGTTCTGTCGCATTGAAGTTAAGAGATCAGTACCCGTTTCATAACAGATAGGGAGCTGAAAGTGTGTAAGAAACATTGTTGCCAAGGAGCCAAAATCCCCAAACAAATGTTGTGGAAGTTCAATGTACCACTTCGTGGCTGTACCGGTCAAAGTTCGCTGAAAAAGTCATAACCAAACTGAATCATCCATGAGGGAGTTTGAAGAACACCACAAATGGAATGTCATGACATGGTTTTTCGAATCGTCTCCCTACTTCCCATCGAACTTTGGGATGTCTGATGGTAACTTTACCAGAATGGGAGGCCACGAGGGATTGTGTCGAATGGGGTCATTAATCAACTTGGACAAGTTAGGCAAGTCCAAAGTTGCTAGGAAAGGTAACTGACGGTGAGGTTGCACATATTGGTAATATTGATATGGCATATAATTACCAGTAGGACCGTAAGTGGATTGACAGACAGGTTGTTGTGACAAAGAACTAACAGAAAATCCGCCCGCAAGGGGTTGATTTCTGGGATCAGGACTATTAGGACCACTAGGGCCTCTAGGACCACCAAGACCACCAGGAGGCGGACCACCAGACCCTCCAGGGCCATTGGGAGGTAAACCATAGGGGGTTGATTTCCGGGATCAATACCGTTAGGACCACCAAGGCCTTCGGGAGGAGGACCACTAGGGCCTCTGGGACCACTAGGACCATTGGGACCACCAGGGCCTCTGGGACCACGAAGACCATTGGGACCACCAGGACCACCGGGACCACCAGGAGGCGGACCACCAGACCCTCCAGGGCTGCTGGGAGGTAAACCTACAGCGCCTCTGGAACCACTAGGAGGAGGGCCACCGGACCCTCCAGGGCCATTAGGGGGAAATCCACCAAGCCCCCCAGGACCACTAGGACCATTAGGACTGTAAGGAGGAAATCCGTCAGGCCCTCCAGGACCATTAGCTCCCCAGGGGAAGGACCTCCATGAGGCGGTCCTCCGGCACCTCCCGCAGTATGTATGGGTATCTCCCCCATAGCTGGCATGTAAGACCAGTTAGGCTGCCCCCATGGCGTGAAAGTATTACTAGGGTATGGAATTCCAACATAAGGTATTCCTGTAGGATTGGGTGGATAATTAATGTTCCCTATAAGTATTTGATAAACATAATCTCCAGAAGATTGAATGGTTACAGGTTGTGCCCCCAACGACTGACCTGAATTGGATGGGGGATTAGCTATAGTATGGGTAGGAGGGACATAAAGTATAGATTGTTCTATATTAGAGGGCTTTCCTTGAGTAGGGGTAATTCTGGTGCCAAATAACGTAGGTCGCGCCGGGGGTTGCCCCCCTACACTAGAAGGTAATCATGAAACAAGAATTGAAGGTTGAGCCCCAGATTCGAAAAACCTGGGAGGATTAGGAACATACATAACATAGGAGGTGGTGGGGTTGGAGATTTGTCTTGGGTTGTGTGGATTCACCATGTGATCTATAATCGGTTCAATGGGGCTCATAGAATCGGTAAGTGAACGATATCCCACAGGCACGGCTGTAGAGCGTGGTTGTGGTGTGCCCAATATGTCATCTATTTTTCTTTCAATATCCTGTGCACGGAGAATGGTTGCATGGTATTGTCTACATTCTTCTTCATCTAGAGAAACTTCTTCAGAAGAGTTTAAATGGGTGCCAAATGAGGCAATGGCCTGTCCTATAGAGGTATCCCAAAATGGAGCATTGGGACCATAATCCGGATGGGTAGTATCATCAACATGACCTTCTATGGGAGAATGGAACAAGGTAGTTTCTCGAGAAGGTTGTTAGACCAAGGGAGGCGAGTGTGAAGAATATGGTCCTCCACTTTTTGGAACCACATTATCTCCCACTTGGGAGGTGGTAGCAGCTCCTTGGTTAATAGCTTCCATTGGATTTTCTCCTGAACCAAGAATAAAATCAGGTGGCAAGCCCCGTACTCTTCTGGACTGTCTTAGTTCAACCAATTTGTATAGTTCCTATCTAACCCAGGGTCTGAAAAACAAGAAAACACACCAAAAAATTTCCCTACACAAGCTATAGGTCAAACAAGCACACTTAAAATGACAGGAGGAGTTCAAATAGTTAGTTTTCTCACCGGGATTGTCAAGAAGGTGCCACTCGCAATATACCTCTAGGGTACGTGCATAGTAATCTCCTCGAATGTTGTTTTCGGTGTATGGGTCCAAGCAAGACAGCCAAAGGGATTTTCTCAGATGGATAAGGTATCCTAGTGGGGTCTCCTGATATACTCAAGGTACGTGGGAGCTCGAATCGGTAGTAGTGTTGTCTAATGCATAACAGTACATAAGGCGCCTTCCGATATACAATCGAGTACATGAAGTACCTTTCTATATACCTCAAAGGTACGTGAAAGGCTGTTCAATATACCGATGGTACATGGAAGAACTGTGCAAATCCCGGAATGTAATGCGGACAAATAATGAGAGCTCCTATGCTTAACGACGCCTGAACACGTCTCTAACCTATCACTCCAATTGCTATGTAAATTTTAACCTATAACTACCATTAATTTTAAAGTGGACGGTTAGGTGAATGCATGGAGTTTTGACAAAAAAAGTAAAACCATGCAATATGCATATGCAAATATTTCACTTTATCGTTTAGTATGCCTACCTATGGGAGGGAAAGAGAGTATTTTCTTTTGTTTCAAAACCAAAAATATTTCCAAACAACAATCTTGAACACAAAATCAAAGAGAAGCAACACTTTCCAAACTAATTTCTCTTTTCTAAAAGCAATAAGAAGGGGAAGAATCTCTTTTCCTAAAATAAAAACAAGAAGCACTCTACATGCATATGCACTCTATTTTTCAATTTTTCTTAAAACATAGATAAATCTAACTTAAAACTACCATATTTTTATTTTGATGAGATAGTACTAAATGCATAAGAGACAAAAGAACATAAAGAGCCTGAAAGCTTGTAAGGCCAATGAGAGATCCAATGTCTAATGCTCAATGATGATAACCTAATCTCAGTCAAAAAATTTCTTTTTTAAAGAAGGAAAAAGAAGTTCTCTATGAAAACAAGAAATGAAACTAAGATGTTAATCAAATGTTTTTCTTTCAGTCTATGTAACAGAAATGAAAAGAGATCTTACTAGCACCCTAAGCTTTTCAAAAAACAAGAAGTCCTTTCACAATCACAACCAACAAGCACAGAAGCGAATGAACAATCAATAAGCCTAACCTAGATTTTGAATTTTCCAATCAAACCAATCTTTAACCATAGAATTTCAAACCACAAGCATCATATTCTAATACACAAGCCTGACAGTGCAGGGTTGAAAGCAAATCAACTCGTATTTTTTCCAAAAAATGAGAAAAAAGAGGTCTTGGAATGATGCCTACCTGGCACCGCGCTACAGGGGTCTTGACAGAGTGGTTCTGGACCAGCACCGCTCCTCACCAACAGGACTCAGATGGTGGCACCGCGTGCTGCTAACTAGGCTCGGGCGCTGGCACCGCTTCTCGCCAACTGCATAAGCGTGATTCCTTGTATAAATCCAAAACACAAAGGAGAATGACAAATCACATCAGAAAAGACCAATTCAAGGTAAAAATTGATAGATTGAGAATAAAAGAGAGCATAAAAGGTCGAAATAATCCAAATCTAGGCAGATCTGGAAGTTTCAAACCAAAATCCACTAAGTCAGATAGCAGATCTGACTAAAGAGAGTTGGAGATGGAGCCTGGATTCGGAAAAGAGTTGAAGAACTAAGGAAGATCAGATGAACTGATACATATAACTTCCCCAGCGGAGTCGCCAGATTTGTAAGCATGAATATTTCACCTTCTGTGGATAGAAGTTGTTCCTCTAGTCTAAATGGTTCAGATCCAGAACAAATGAGTGAACGACAAAGGATGAAGACCCTCCCTAGATATTGTAGACACCTGGAATGCTGCTTCGATAATGAACCTGTGTACCTGCAATCAGATCAAACATACAAACACATCAAAGCTACTAGAACATAATCTATTTATCCATGTCAGTGACTAAGGAATCCAACAAAATTTACATGTGAAATCAAAACAACAATAGTGTGGGACGGAAATAAGCTTTGCATTAAGATGAAGGGAGAAGTTTACAACCATTTAAGCCTTAGTGTCAACATGCATCTCCATGAAACCAACACCTTCATCCCCATAAGCTCCAACTTTGCTCTTTATGCTCTCAAATGGCTTGGGCCAAGTGGTTAATCCAACAGCATAACAATACCTCTATAGTTCTCCCCCTGAACCATAGACATGAGCTTGTACTTATAAGGCTCAATGGATAGGAATGGTTGAGAGATTTGTGGGTGAGGTGGCCTCTAATATCCTATGAGGGGGGATCTCGAGCTCAACTGACCCACTATGATAGGGATAAGGGAGGACACAAGGCTCATGATCTAGAAGCCTCGAGAAACTTCCCTTTTTCCCATTTTACCCAGGGTACTGCTTTTCTCCTCTTATGACAGAGAGGTTTAGGTTAGAAACACTTATGGACCAAAGGCCATAGGCGGTGGCACCGCTTATGGTAAACAAGATACAAGCGGTGCAAGAAAGGTACCGCTCATGGTTAACAAGGAAAGCGTGGTGCTGAGTATTTTCATGTAAGATTGACAAACAACATGGGTTTCCACTCCAGATACTGGGATTAAGGGCAAATATGTAAGTCAAGGGTCTTATCACATGGTGGTGACAAGATTTGGGTATAACATGTATGAGTTATGTTATCATCAAATACATGTGCTCGTAGATGTAATCAGAGGTTAACATCAGAGGGTTTTCCCAAACTAGGTAAGGGTCTATAGATTTCTCATAACCTAGGTTTGCATTATTAAACATTTGTTTTCACCAAGTGAAAGTCTCGCATTTGCTTTTGTTCTTTAAAAAATTGTAGGTTAAGTTTGTCGAATTGTGTGTCTTGTATTTTTCTTTACCACTAAGAACTATAGTTGGAGACGAGTGCCAAATGATTCTTCATTATGTCTAGAAGGTACTCTTGATAGAGCTTTGAAAACCTTCTTCGAGTTTTAGCTAAGTATGAAGAGTTTTTTGAAATAGACTAAGGTGTCTAACCCATCCCATTGTAATTGTGGAAAATAGATATGTTCAAGCTTCTCAAACATAGCACATCCATAGTCAAGCAAATAACAATTGTATTACCTTGTATTTTGAACTTAAAGTAAAATTAATTAATGGTTAAAATACTTTTTCTTCTCAAAAATTCACTTGTCTTTGTGTATTGAATCTACTTGATAGTGGTTTGTTTTAACTTATGTACCATTCATACTCCAAGAAATACACATTGAATTTTATTCCTTTTTTGTTTCAACTCTAAAAAGAGTTATAGTAAAACATAGGTTTATAAATATATATTAACAATGGAAACTGTAAAGTGATTTCCTTGTTCTTTTATAAATTCTACATTTATGTAGATATATGCCTTAACTCACACTGTGAGTGGCATAGAACCAATCATCTATGAATGAGATTATTTTGAACAAAGTATTAGTGCCTATAGCTTTAAAGGGTTTGACCGAAATAAAATAGAATATTTCCTCTACACTAAGTATAGGCATGCAAATATCTTCACACTACCGCATATATTATATTTTGAGTATTTTGTAAGATTAATAAAAGTACATATATATTCATGTATGTCTATGTTCATTCTATGTCATAAGGTTTATGACTATTATAGAATTTGTGAAAAGGGATCCCATATGACCGCATGATGGGGCTGAGAGGGCTAGGGTTTGGCTTCTCTCTATGTGGTGATGGTGAGTTTATTGTTGATGGGTTTCGGCAGCAGGTGTTTTCTGTTGAATAGGATGGTTGGTGAGGTTTTCTGGGCTTTTTCTTCTAGGCACTAAGGTTTCAATTTAGTTTTTCTAGGTTTTTTGCGGGGGTATTTATTTACTGGAGCGGTGAGAAGGATTTTATCTCTCATGGAGTTGAATCGGTGGTGTTTCTTGTGATTAGGAGGCAGCTTGGTGGTCTGCCTCTTCAGTCTTAGGGTTTTGTGGAACTTTGGTCATTATTATCTTCTTCTCGGTTCTTTTGGGGTCGGGTTTGCTGGGCATCGGGTCCTTTTCCTGTTTTGTCGGAAGCTACTGTTGATGGGTTCGATTTGCTCTTTCCATCAAGGTGGTTGGTGGATGGCTCTGGGGGGGGGTTACTGCTCCTTTTTTCTGCTTTGTGGGTGGCATGGTTTTCTATGGTAGGTAAGTGATGGGAAGAGGGTTCTGTGACCGCTGCATGGTGCAGGCATATAAGTTCTTACAGAGAAAAAATATTTTTGTTGTAGACTCTGATAACTTGATGGAGAAGGTTTCATCTTTGAGTGCCCGGGCGTTGGCGGGTAGACTAGAATACAATCGACTGGATAAGGCAGGGTGGGTGGAGTGGATTAGTCGAAATTGAAAGCCTACTCTTAACTGTGTGCTGACTGTCACTAGGTTGACTAATGGGTTGTTTGTGTTTATGTTTTTGGAGGAGGAGGATGTGACCCGTATCTTAGAGGGGTTGTGGCTTGTGGGGAAGGGATCCCTTGTGGTCAGTTAGTGGTGGATCAATTTTGATACAGGCCATTGAAAACCGTTTGGGTTGGTTTATTGCAGTGGATGAGCTGCTATTTCATGCTTTTGACAAGCGGATGGCTAAGGTTCTGGTTGAAATGGATACTTTGGAGGGGCTACTGGAGGTTATGGATATTGATTAGGGTGACAAGGTGTTGGTGCAATGGTTGGATTATTTACATGTGTCGTTTCAATGTCATGTCTGCTATTCAATGAGACATTTGTGCAGTCGATGTCCTCATTTGTTGGGCGATGTTGGTCCTGTAAATTCCATTTCAGAGTTATTGGTGTTGGCCTATTCACCATTAGATTCTATGAAGACCTTGGTTCTATTTAATGGGGAGCTGAAAGACGCTGAACAATCTCCTCAGCTGTTACCGAGAAAGTTGGATCCTTGTATTGATTTTGTCTATGTTGATTTTACTCAGGGTGACTATGAGGTTATAAATGGTATTGCGCTGTCGATTTTGGCGGGGGAGTGCCCTCCTTTCTCTTTTGTGTCAGTTATGTCGAGGAGGGGGGCATGGAGGGGGTTACTATTGATGTCCATCTATTGCTTGCGGAGGAATCTGCTTCTGATTTGCAGGTTGAGGGTGATTTTTTGGGGGGTGAGCTGGTCTTAGGGGGGTCGGTGGATTCTGTCGGGACTGGGGGTTTGTCATATGAAGGGGAGGCTGGTGGTGGCCCTCAGAGTTGTGATTCGGTGGTGGACATTGAATATTCCCCCCCATTTGACTCTGTTGGTGGATACATGGGACCTGTGTTGTGGCGGGTTGTGGAAAGTCTGACTGAGCGGCCATCTTTTAAGGATCTGGAGCTTCTTGTGTCTTTACCCATATTCTTTGACCGTTCACCTTCCTCACCTTCAATCTTTCCTCTTGCTTTGATCCGGCATGATAATGTAACTATTAGGAAGGTTCACAAAGCCATTAACTAAGTGATTTGTTGGGGGACGTGTCTTCGCTAGTTTTTGGTGGATATGTTCCACTCTCTGTATGTATTGAGGATGCTTCCAGAGCAGCTGCTCCTTCCCCACCTCCTGTTACCTCTCGGACACTTAGAGCTAAGAGACCCTTTGGTTTTGTTCCCCGATGCAAATGATTTCCTTTAATATCTGTGGGTTGGGAGGGCACCCCAAATAGCTAGCCCTTAAATCATTGTTGGAAGATTTATGCCGTGATTTGGTTTTTTGCAAGAGACTCTTTATCTGGGGTCTCAAGCTCTAATTGTCTTCTCTCGGATTTTTCCTAGCTGGGAATTTTGTGCTATGGATGCACATGGACACTCGGGTGGTTTATTAGCTACCTAGAACCCGCGCGTGGTGAGATGTAAAGCCTTTATTACTGTTGTGGGTATTCTGCTTAAGGATTAGTTAGAGGGTCTCCTATCTTCTGGAACTGTTTGAATGTCTATGCGTTGTATTGTGATCGTGAGTATTTTGGGTATCTGATTAAATTGAAGGAGTTACTGAATCTTGATAACCTAATTCTTGCAGGGGACCTCATTTTCATGATTTCAGCTGCCAAGGTTTGGGTTTATTCTGCTAGGGTTAATCCTTTGGCTCATTAGTTTTCCAATCTGATGCTCAGCTCACATATGATAGATATTGCTCTAGCTAGGTTGCATCCTTTTATGGACTAACGATCGAGTTGATTTTGCTGGTATTGGGAAGAGATTGGACCGTTTCTTGGTTGCATAGACCTAGTTACCACTTCTTTCGCCGTATCGTGCTTGGTCATGCCCCTCGAAAATCTCTGATCATTATCCTATATGCCTGGAATGGAGGGAGGTGGGGATTCGACCTTCCTATATGTTTAAATTCAATCAGTCATGGTTACAGGATGCTGAATTTAATTTGTTAACCGACGGGCTTGGCTGGAGGTCTCTACTGATCGAGGGGATGGTGCTATTTATGCTCTGATTGGTAAATTAAATCAATTGAAGAAGGTCCTTTTGGATTGGGATCGACAGATGAAGCATGATAGAGATTGTGAATTGGCTTTGATAAAGGAAGAGATTGCTGACATGTATCTGACTACTCCGACTGGTATTCTTACAACTGAAGAGCTGGGTATATTATCGACACTTAAGGCCAATAAGGCTTCTTTGCTTGCATTCAAGGCTTCGTCCCAATGACATAAAATTGGGGCGATTTGGATTAAGCAAGGAGATGTGAATACAAATTTATTTCAGAATTTTGCTAGTGCTCGTCACAATGGTAATGTGATCTGCGGATTGACTAATTTTGGGGGTAATCGTATTCATGAGGAAGCTCAGTTGAAGGTGGCAACAGAGGATTATTTCACATAGGTCTTTAAAGAGGAGTGGTCTGCTCGTATTCAAGAACAATTGCGGGTTCTTAAATTGTTCCCAACTATTTTATCACTTGTTGAGGTAGAGGAGGTTGGGCAGGCTATCTCCTTAGCTGATATTGAGTCGGTGTTGAAGGGCTTTGCGAGGGACAAAATCCCTGGGCCAGATGGGTGGCCTGTCGAATTCTTCCTTTCCATATTTGATTTAATTAGAGATGATTTATTGGATGTGGTTAAACAAACACGACTAGAAGGTTATGTTCCGAAGGTCTTAAACTCGACATATATCACATTGATTCCTAAGTACGAGAATCCAGATACCTTTGCAGACTTTAGACCTATTTCATTTTGCAATCTGATTTACAAAGTTATGTTGAAGATCATTTCAGAAGACTGAAGCCTTTACTTGCTGATGTTATATTAGGTGAGCAATTTGGTTTTCTTAAGAATCGTCAAATTTTAGAAGTTGTTGGGATTACGCAGGAGGTTTTGCATTCTATCAAGGTTAGAAAAATGGAGGCGTTGATCCTTAAGATGGATCTAGTGAAGGCCTATGATAAGGTCAACTAGAATCTGCTCAGGCTCATTATTCTTCAAATTGGGTTGATTGTGGCTTCTATGAATTGGATTATGGCTTGCATTAATACTACAAATTATGTTGTACTCATTAATGGTACACCTACATCTTTTTTTAGTTCAAGTCGAGGGCTACGGCTTGGATACCCTTTATCACTCTTACTCTTTTTATTAATTGTGGAAGGTCTGAGTTTACTTATGAATGAGGCCAAATGCCTGGGTAAGATCAATGGCATCTCCTTCTCCTCAACATTCGCTATCACTCATTTTCTCTTTGTGGACGATGTGGTTATCTTTGATCCTGGTTCTTTGGATGAGTGGAGACATTTTAAAGATATTATTGATGTTTTTACTTCGAATTCATGTATGGTGATTAGTTTTGATTAATCTTCCTTTCTGCATAATAACATTTATACAACTATGCTTCTTAGTATCCAACATCTCTTTCCTTATAAGATGGAGCGAATGGGTGTTGGTTTTCAATATTTGGGGTATTGTGTCAAGCCACTAAACTATCATGGTAGCGATTGGAAATGGATTCTAAAAAAAATTGAACATAAGATTAGTAATTGGTCTTTCATATTCCCGTCTATAGGGGGACGCCTTATTTTTTTGAACTATGTGTTGAGCGGTATCCCGGTTTATTGGTTTTCACTTGTTAAGCTTCCTTTTTCTATCCTGAAGGCTATGAGAACGATTATGTTTAATTTTATGTGGGGTGGACATAAGTCGGGAAGAGGTTTACAATTGGTAAACTAGGATCTACTCTCTCGTCTGTATGCATATAGGGGTTGGAACGTGAAGAAATTAGAATGGTTTAACATGGCATTACGAATGCAGAGTATGTGGATAGAAATTAATGCCAATGGCTTATGGAACAAGGTGTTGAAGGCGAGTATTTGCGGAAATTATCTGTTGCAAAATGGATTAGGAAAGAGGAACACTTACTTCAAAATACTTCGATTATTTGGAATGGTTTCATGAGAGTTATTGGATGGATCGACAAATCTCTGTGCTGGAAGGTTGGGAATAACGAAGATGTGAAAATTGGTATCAAACCTATTATTGGAATGGAGGAATCCTTTAAGTTGTTTGGGTCTCTTATATGTTATCTTCAAGATTATGGTATTACAGTGCTGCAACAGATTCATAATCTTGGTTTGTGCCCATCTTCTAGTGCATATTGGATCTCGGCTATAGACTTAGAACTTGGGGGGGCTGGAAGCTAGAATGGGATAAATATACTTCTTCTTTGGAACATCTAGGCGTACATTTGTCACCTGTTGATGATCAACTTGTTTGGTTGTTCAATTATGCTTTTGGACATATTTCGGTGAAGCTTTCCTATGATTTCATTGTCGGGAAGTTGTTGATTCCGACTGATGGTTGGTGGAGGAAGGATCTTTAGGGATGGCAGATCCCACTGAAGATCAAATGCTTCAGTTGGATGTGTGCAAATGATAAGATTAGTACATGGGATAACCTACTTAAGAAAGGCTGGGTCGGTCCAAATATATGTCAGTTTTGCGGGTGTGAGGCTGAAACATTTGATCATCTTTTGGTGGCGTGTTGTTTTGGTAAGGTTGTGAGAAGTGGTGTTTTTTCTTCATTAGGCCTGGTTATTAACTGGGGGGAGTGCACTCTACGTGATTTTATGGAGCAATGGCTTGGAGCCGATATCATACCTGTACACATTCCCCTTCTTTGTTTTTGGTCTATTTGGAAGGCGAGGAGCTATTACATCTTTCATGGTTTTAGATTGGGGGTGCAGAAAGTGGTTGTTGATATTTTGTGTTGGGCCAGGAGAAGAGAGAGGAAAAGTATACAAGTATAAATCAGACGTGCAAGTAAAAGAGGAAAAGTGCACACGTGACAGGGTAAAAATAGGTCAATAAGGGAATGAAGGAACTGGCGCAGGAAGATAAAACATGCATGCTACAGGTGAAGAGCAAAACGAAAGCTGCGACGAGGAAGGCAGATCTGAGTTGATGGAAGTGACAGGTAGAAGAGTTAAAGTTGGATAGGTGAAAATCAAGGAAGATGATGGAAGGACAAACCAATGGAATATGGAAGGACAGTTTTTGCAGCTAGTTATGACCAGCACAGGAAAGATGAAAGAAGTTTCTGTGTCTAGTTACAGTTGTGGTTAATATCTTCCAGGAATTTCACGGTTAGGGATGGGTCGACATTTATGTAATAGAGATATTTTGTGATTTGTTGAGTTTGTAATAACTGAGCTATACTCAGTCGACCCTGAGTGGTCTTATAGATATTATAAATAGGAGGAACCCGCACTGTATAAGGGTTCAATGGTTATTTGGTGTGTTTTGGTTCGGAAGGTTATGTAAGTTGAGAGAGTTGGTTAGACAATAGAAGTAGAAGGTTGTTGAGCCACAGATCTTGCAGCTATGTGCGCAGACTGCTAGTAGAGTAGAAGAGTCGATCCAGGCCGTGTACGGATTAGTAGGAGTAGATAGAAGAATAAACCAGAGAGCATGAGAGAAAGAAGACTGAGTCAAAAAGACATATCTTAAGAACAGTCTGTAAGTTGCAGGTTGCAAGGTGCTATATCCATTTCTCATGCCAGATGAAGAGCACCTTAGTGGTTTTTCCCATATGGGTTTCCACATTATTTCTAGTGTTGTATGGATGAATGTTGTTAAATGGTGAATGTTTATGTGCACGTTTTCTTATCTTACATTATTATAGTTACAATTGTGTTATATGAATGTATGATTGATCAAAAGTATTGCTGAACTGTTGTGTATAAGTTCATGGTTAATCTACTAAGTATAAATATAAGTTGCGCACTGTCTGTAGAGTGTAAGGGGTTGGCTGCGTTGCACCCTTGTGCCAGTCATTAAGGCCTAAGGACACTGTTGTGTTAGAAGGTGAATTGTGGCACATAGTTGTGCCGATGTCACAGAGTGAAAGACTCCATCCCATTGTCTTTGTTGAGCACCTTGGTCATGCACCAAGGGACTATAATCCCTCGTCAACTACGGAAACATGGTTATGGCAGTTACCCATTAAGATATCTCGGGTGATACTGCACCTGCTTTCCGAGTGTTTCCAAATGAGCTTGCTCCGTTAGGTCGATGTCTTGGGGTGTCATGTTGGTATTGTGTTGAGTGATTGAACCGTGGGTCGAGACAGAAGAAGAAAGAGGCCAACAAATGGTTCTGTTGTCGAGACCGTTAACCATTTGAGTCGAGGGAAATGTTGTGGCATCCAACAAAGAATGAGATAGAGGACTGGCTAGAGGAGAGATGCTAGCATTCACGCAAGAAGAAAGCACAGGATCTCAATTGAGCAGAAAACTGGGTATACCGGTACATATACACTGATATTGACAAGATATTCTTTGCAGAGTTTCCCATTGTAATGCACGAGTGGTTGTCAAAATTGGCAAGAAGGCAGACACATTTCCAGAGGAGAGAAGTAGTTGAGTGGAGTGATCAGTTGGTTCGTGAAGTAACCAGTGTAAGTAACACCATCTCTAGAGCTGTTGATTTTTTGGTTGACAATATTTTGTGAGGATATATTACTGAGTTTGCAGTAGAGGCTATAACCTCATATAGTGAGGTCGAAAGAAAATTTTTCCAAGGAACCTGAAGAAGATATATGTTATCTATCAGTACATGGATTAAGATGCTCGTTTATGAGAAGGGTATTTTACAGTTGAGTAGTTGAGTCGCACGCACGAAGGAAGGCTATGTCGTAGATGACCTGTCAAGAAAATGGGAAAGGGTGAGTTGAGATGTTCCCATGAAGTACATAACCTGAACTAGAAGCTGGATTCCTAAGGAGTGGAAGGAGATTCATATCAGGGAAAAGAAGAAAGACAGAGGAAGGTCGACGAGCTCCTAGTCTGTTCAAAGAGAGTGAGCACGAACTTCAGTCGCAGGTAGACTAAGGATCTAGCGACGAAGAGGAGGACTATAGCTTGATTTTGGAAGGAGCAGAAGGCTCTGAAGAGACTTTCGAGTCATCAAGGTCTGGATGCCACTACATCACATGGGGAGTATCGCTACAGGTAAGGTCTAGAGCCTCATCTCCTGAAAGAGTTGTTAATATTGATAGTGTTAGTACTACGACTAGTGCGCAAGATAATATAACTCCATTAGATCAACTATTAGACAACCCTAATGCCAACGCAATGGTTGGGGCAGATATTTGGTTACCTGCATTCAATGGTAATGGAGTAGAAGATCCAGAGCAACATTGGTTCATCTGTGAAGCCATTTGGATGGTTCACTTAGTTTAGAACACAGACTTGAAGAAAGCATAGATGATCACGACTCTAAGGGGTCTTGCGCTTGAACGGTTTATGAAGTTCTACGCAGTACCTCCAGGAACACAACAAAATACCCTTGATGAGATACAAGCCGCACCGATCTCTGAGTTCAGAAAACCTAAGTCTGAGTCGAAGTGCATCACCGAGATCAAATAAATCAAACAAGAATTGGTAGAGTCAATATGGGACTTTGATTAGCGGTTTAAAACTCTGATGGCCAAGGTAAATTTTTAGATGTCAGATGTACAACATAAAGAGTGGTTTATTGCTACGATATTAACACACATCTGAGGGCCATTGATGCAACAAAAGATTGAGTCATAGACAGAAGCATTGGAGTTGGAAATGAAGCTAGAGGCCTTGCCAATCGATGATGGTGCCCCAGGAATGGTTCAGATTCAGTCGCAGTTGGCTAATCTAATGATACAGCTTTAGGACACCAAGAAGGGTAAGGAATCCCATGAAGATTTATGGTGCACGAAATGCAGAACAGACGGACACACTAAGGATACCTGTCCGACCTTCATGAATTATGTCTCATCTGGTGCGCCAAACCCATTAAATGGCCATGGACTACCTTGGTGTTGTATATGATAGTCTAGAGGGCACCACGATGAAGAGTGCCTATACCAACAAAAGATTGTAAGTACCCCAGCAAACCTGTTTTGTAAATTTTTCAAGTCACTAGGGCATGAAGAGAAGGATTGCAGAGCATGCCATCACTTGAAGGAAAATGCAATTGACACTTACTTGATGAAGAATGAGGGGCAGGATCAGGCTGAACCAGTGGAACNTGCAGTTCCCACCCAATCAGTATCAGAACTAGTATCAGCCTTAGCATGCGTCGCAACAGCCATAAGCGCAGCAGAATCACTATCAGCCATAATATCAGCAGAACCAGTACCCCTCACAGCAACCACACCCGCAAGGAAGGGCTGGTGGAAACTTTAGAGGTAGAGGAGGAGGAGGAGGATTTGGTAGAGGAAGAGGTCAAGTTACATGCTATAACTATGGGCAACCATGTCACTATGCCAGAGATTGCCTGGAACCTGTGAAGACATTTTCATACTGTAAGGGACAATACCATAATGTGGAGCAATTTCCTCAGTTGATCGCAAAGTGGCAGGCGAGAACCATCATAGGTCCTAACCCTATGCAGAATCCAAAACCAAACCCGAGTCCAAACTTGAATGTTCAGATGATTGTTGTTGAGCCAAGAGATCCAAACATTGTTGTCGTAACATGAGGAGGTGCTGCGACTAGATCTGATCAGGAAAAATCGCAAGAACAACTACAACCATAGGTACGACCTGTAGTGCAGAAGAAGGTGCCATTCGACATCCAGAAACAAAAGCAAGTATTCATGGACGTGCAACGTGAGTTTGTGGATCCAGAAGAACCAACGACATTAGAAGAAGTCAGGAAGATGCCTGAATAATTTCAACATATATTTCAGAAGAGGACTCCATAAAAGGTTAGTAAGCTCAAGTCCTTCCTGTCAAGTTGCTTAGCGCTAATACAAGATAAATATGCTATCGCAGAACTACAGGAAATGATAGAAGAGACACTAGTAGAGCCACAAACTGAAAAGAAGTTAATAAGGTCAGAAAGAAATGAAAAACTGGGCACGAGTTAAGAATGACTGCGTAGATTGGGGATTATGACATGGATAACATCATCTTAGAATTGGGTTCCAACGTCAATATTTTCATGCGACAAACTTGGAAAAGTATGGGTAAGCCACGCCTAGACTAGTCTCATGTCCAGTTGCGACTTGCCAATCAGGAAAAGGTCCTCCCAATTGGTAGGTTGAGTCAAGTCCCTGTCGACATCAAAGGGTTGTGCACATTTGTAGATTTTGAAGTCATAAAATTATTGATGGCATGAATCTATATCCCGAATTGTTGGGGATAGATTGGGCCATTGAAACTCAAACCATTATCAACTTTAAGAAAAGGATTCTCTCATTCGAGGATAATGAGATGAGATTGGTGTCGCCCATTGATCCATTAGAAGGATATAGATACATTGAGCCTGTCTACAATGAGGGACAGGGCGACTACCTTGACCATATCTACAATGTCACTGCCATGCAAGAAGACTACACCAATCCAACAACGGATGGAAACCTGAGTAGGAAGAGTGCTAGTTCTTATACATCCAACTCAGGGGAGGCCTTAGAGAGTTGACAAAACTGGTTACATGAAGTATCTATGAGGAGATGCGCAAGGATTACGAGACCTGGGTGAAAAATGAGTTAAGAGAGCTACCCACCTACGAAGGTTTACCTAACCTTGAATTCTTCCTAAGTAAGTTTGAAGAACTCGTCATAGAGCCTCAACGCTTGTCTGCATTGGATCATGTGTTGAAAGCTACACCTACCAGATGGTGGGGTACACACAAGAAGTTTATAATAGAATGGCCATAATGCAAAAGGTTGATGGAAGTCAGGTTCGGTGAAGAAGTCGCTATCGTAAGTCATAAGTACACAGGGTTGTCGAGCCCTGCTGCACACATAAATCAGTGTTGCATTGTATTTGCAGCATACCCACGCTAGGAATGGGTCCATCATTTCATACATACATTGGAAATGACACCCAGAAGCTGGTATGCATATATGGAATTGTGACAAGGAACCCAGGATTGGGAAGGTCTGGCTAAGTAGTTCACGCACACATTTGAATTTGCTGATGAGCAACCTACACTTGATGTTGCGCTTCAAACGATAAAGGAGAAGATATTCACTGAAATCCATGTGGAAGAGGCCAATTCCCATCAGTGCAGCGTGACATTCAGCAATGGATGGCTTGCTACAATTTAGTTGGAGACCTAGATGATGATCCAACTAACATAAACATACCGAAATCAGAGGGCACCCACGCAGTAGAAGGAAATGGTATTTCAAGTGACCAGTTCCTTAAGCCATTGAAAATCAAGAAAGTAAACATTGTGTCGCTAGAAAACCCAAAGTTCGCCAATATAGGAGATTATTGGGATGAAGAGACAGTCGCGAAGATCATAGACTTGTTGTATGAGTACCGGGACCTATTCCCTACCAACTTTTCAGAGATGAAGGGGATAGTAAGAGATCTAGGGGAGATGAAAATACCCCTGCGACCAGATGCTAAACCCAGTAAGCAGTGACCCTATAGGTTGAATCCAAGGTATAAAGAAAAGGTAAAAGCAGAATTGGATCGCATGCTCGATGCATGAATCATTGAACCCGTTGAGGAACCAGAGTGGATCAGCCCTATAGTGATCCAGGATAAGAAAAAAATAGGTGAAGTCAAAATCTGTGTCGACATGAGGAAGCTAAATGATGCATGCGTACACGATCCATTCCCAACACCATTTACAGATGAAGTGCTTGAAAGCGTTGGAGGGAAAGAAATGTATTCATTTACTGGTGGCTTCTCTGGATATCATCAAGTCAGAATCGTGAAGAAGGATAGCCACAAAACGACCTTCGTCACTGAATGGGGATGCAACCAGTACATGGTAATGCCCTTTGGACTCAAGAATGCACCTGCTATTTTTTCTAGAATAGTAGTCTCTGCTTTTAAAGATTTTTTTCATAAATTTCTTGAGGTCTACTTTGATGATTGGATTGTGTTTGGTCTAGTAAGAGACCATATTGAGAGTTTGTGTATGATGCTGGCCCGCTGCCGCCAGTATCATATCATGTTCAATTCCAAGAAATGTATATTCTGTGCACCATTTGGTGTGTCGTTGGGTCACGTTGTGTGTTGAGATGGTATTTTGGTCGACCCAACAAAGATTGTAATTATTCTTGACTTACCACCGCCTACATCAGTCATGCAACTCAGATTAGTGCTGGGACATACAAGCTACTACAGGAAGTTCATCAAAGGATATGCAACAATCACTGCACCTATGGAGAAGTTGCTGAAGAAAGACACAAAGTTTCAATGGATACCATCTTGCTAGGAAAGCTTGGATAAATTGAAGAATGCAATGGCCACTGCGCCAATACTTGTGTTCCCCGACTGGAAGAAGGAGTTCCATGTTCATGTCGACGTGTTGTCTATCACACTCAGCATAGTCTTGACACAACCAGGAGAGGGTACACTAGACCACCCTATTGCTTTTGCAAGCAAAAAACTATCAACAACAGAAAATAACTACACGACGAAAGAAAGAGAAGGCCTTGCTATGGTCTATGCACTTCAGAAGTTTCGACACTACTTGATGGGTGGAAATTTTCAGATGTACACTGACCATTCATTGCTGAAATACCTAGTCAACAAGCCAGTGTTGGGGGGGGGCAGATCTGCAAATGGTTTCTCCTCTTTTAGGAATTTGATTTTGAGGTCATTGTCAAACCCGGTTGATTGAATGTTGGGCCAGACCATCTATCGAGGATAGAAAGTGGTGAAGAGCCAACCGACCTAGAATATAATTTGCCTGACACACAACTATTTGCGATCCACATGATGGACGATCATAATCATGAGTTTAATGCAATCATTCACTTTTTGAGCACATGCTATGCACCTAAAGGAATGTCAACTAATCAAAAGAAACATTTGGTTATCAAAGTTGTCGATTATACATTGATCATGGGACATATGTACAAATTGGGTGTGGATGAAATATTGCGTCGCTGTGTTTTTTATTATGAACGACCTTGGGTAATGAACGAAGCAAATGCTGGTGTCACAGGAGGACACTATGTGGGAAGAGCAACAGTATGCACGATATTGCAGATGGGACTATGGTGGCCAACCATACACATGGATACTAAAATCTTTTTTATGCATTGTGATATCTGCCAGAGAACAGGAAAACCATCGCGCTACGACGAGATGTCACTTGTGCCGCAGATAACCCTTCAAGCATTCAACAAATGGGCAGTTGATTTTGTAGGACCAATCAATGCACCAGGGAAGAGAATTGGCGTGTGCTACATTATCACCGTGACCGAATATTTAACCAGATGGGCAGAAGTTGCACCTGTTAAAGATTGTATCGTTGCGGCTGCGGCGAAGTTTTTGTTTGCAAACGTAGTCACCAGATTTGGTTGTCCAAAGATACTACTAAGTGATCGAGGTACACATTTTGTTAACAAAGTGATTGCTAAGCTTACTGCAGAGTTTCAGATCCACCATAAGAAGACGACACCCTATCATCCTTAGGTGAATGGAATGGTCAAAGCTTTTAACAAGATTCTAGAGAATGCATTGACCATGGTATGCAGTGTGCACTGAGATGACTGGGATTAGAAAGTCTTAGCTGTGCTATGGGCCTGTTGCCCAACTTGCAAGTGACTGACAGGGCACACACTATTCAGACTAGTATATGGGTAGGAAGCTGTGGTTCCAATGGAATACATCATTCCCAATTTATGGATTGTTGTGTTGACAAAGATGACTGACGGGGATGCTATTGAGCAGAGGTTAACGCAACTCGTTCAGATGGAAGAGGAACTATTCGTCATAGGATTTCATTAGATAGTTGAGAAGCAAAGACAGAAAGTATGACACGATCGCCATATTTGGGTTAAGCCATTCAAAGTCAGATGACTTGTGTTGTTGTATGACAACAAGTTTTTCAAACACACAGGCAAGCTAAAGACACATTGACTTGGACCATATGTGATCGCGCACATCATTGATGTGGGCGGAGTAAAACTACAAATACTAGATGGAATGTATGTCGCTAGAACGGTGAATGGCAGTTGCTTGAAACCATACTATAATGGGAATAAACTTCTTTGGTTAGAACCACATTGTGCATGAAAAAAAGAGAGAGGCCAAAAGACGTAAATTGTTCTTTCGCATGTCTACGATAGAACCAACTGAAAACGTAGGAAAATGTTACTCAGATGGTTGAGATCAAACAAATTCAACAAGAATCTCAAGCTCTTCATGACCGAGAGCGCACAAGGAATGAGGAGGTGGAAACATATCAGTCAAAAGTAGTGTGGGTGACAGGGCTTTATCAGCTTGTGCAGCAGAAGCTTTAGCATATTGCGTAGTCGCTAGAAGTAGGATCGTCGAAACACATCAGTTTCGACTGAGTGGAGCAATTGGAGAAATAAGATGAGGAAGTCAGCGTGGATGTTGCTTGGGTGCAACAAGTTTTGAAGGAATTACAGGACAAGGTTGGTCCTATGGCGTAGCCGACGCCATAAACATAAGTTTTTGGGGGAAACATGAAGTTTTGCAGCACAAAATTTTGTGGAGAAGTCCCTTTTTGTTTAGTGGCTTGGGATGAGCCACATGTGAGTGTTGGGGGCCTGTTGGGCCAGGAGAAGAGAGAGAAAAAGAAGGAAAAGTATACAAGGATAAATCAGACGTGCCACCAAAAGAGGAAAAGTGTGTGAGTGACAGGATAAAAACAGGTCAAGAAGGGAATGAAAGAACCGATGCAGGAAGATAAAACATGTGCGTGACAGAAGAAGAGCAAAAGGAAAGCTACGATGAGGAAGACAGATTTGAGTTGATGAAAGAGGCAGGTAGAAGAGTTAAAGCTGTACAGGTGGAAATTAAGGAAGACGACGGAAGAACAAACCAACATAATATGGAAGGACAGTTTTTGTGGCTAGTTATGACCAGCATGGGCAAGTTGAAAGATGTTTCCATAGCTAGTTAAAGCTGTGGTTAACGTATTCCAAAACTTTCATGGATAGGGATGGGCCGACATTTATGTAATAGAGATATTTTGTAAGTTGTTGAGTCTGTTATAATTGAGTTGTACTCAGTCGACCCTAAGTGGTCTTATAGATATTATAAATAGGAGGAACCCACTCTGTATAAGGGTTCGGTGGTTATTTAGTGTGTTTTGGTTTGGAAGGTTATGTAAGTTCAAAGAGTTGGTTAGGCAATAGAAGTAGAAGGATGTTGAGCCTCAGATCTTGCAACTGTGTGCACAGACCGCTAGTAGAGTAGAAGTGTCAATCCAGGTTGTGTGCGGATCGGTAGGAGTAGATAGAAGAATAAACTAGAGAGCATGAGAGAAAGAAGATTGAGTCAGAAAAACATATCTCAAGAACAGTCTGCAAGTTGCATACTGCAAGTTGATATATCCATTTCTCATGCTAGATGAAGAGCACCTTGGTGGTTTTTCCCAAATGGGTTTCCACGTTATTTATAGTGTTGTATGGATGAATGTTGTTGAATGGTTAATGTTTGCTTATCTTACATTATTACAGATACACTTGTGTTATATGAATGTCGCAGTATGAATGTATGACTGATCAAAAGTATTGTTGAACTGTTGTGTATAAGTTCGTGGTTAATTTGATAAGTATAAATATAAGTCGCGCAATGTCTGTAGAGTGTAAGGGGTTGGATGCATTGGACCCTTGCGCCAATCATTAAGGCCTAAGGAGATTGTTGTGTCACGCAGGTGAAATGTGGCACATAGTTGTGCCGCTGTTGCAGAGTGAAAGACTCCATCCCATCGTCTTTGTCGAGCGCCTTGGTTGTGTGCTAAGGGAATATAATCCCTCACCAACTGCGGAAACATGGTTCTGGCAGTTACCCATTAAGATATATTGGGTGGGACTACACTTGCTTCGTGGGTGTTGCCGACTGAGCTTGCTACTTCGGGCTGATGTCTTGGGGTGTCATGTTAGTATTGTGTTGAGTGATTAAACTGTGGGTTGAGACAGAAGAAGAAAGAGGCCAACATTTTGGGTCTCTTAAAGGGTTATCTGGATGTGCGGAGGGTTAGTAAGTGTAGAATGATTAGTGCTAGTCCGGTGGCTCGGGATGCTACGAGGTTCTTCGATGGGGCCATTGCACGAGGTATGGGTGGTGCGGGGGCTGTAATATTTATTAATCAGACTCACTTTAACCATATCAGGTTTGGTTGTTGCAAAAGTACTAATATGGGAGCAAAACGTCTTGCTCTTTAGGGGCTTCTATTTGTTGTTGCTGGTATGGGGTTACTGGAATTGATAGTCTTTGGAGAATCGAAGATGATCATTGATTGGATCAATGAGGTCGTTGTTTTGAGTGTTCTCGATCTAGATTTTTGGTGCAGAAAAACTAAACTTCTCTACTCATCTTTCAGATCCACCAGGTGTAACCATATTTATCATGAACATAACATGACTGTAGATGTGTTATCGAAGGTAGCTTTGAATTTTCCTATTGGTCGCCTTACTTTACAAGAATTTATGGAGGATGTGATGATTTTCGAAGACACCTACTACATTTTTGAGTCCTAGTTTTATGGGTAGGAATTTGTTAGCTGGTTTTTGCTTATTTATGCATGTTGTCTCGAAGATTAATCTTTCGGGTTTTCTAGGTCTGGTGCTCGTGGATCCATATTTTGCTGGGTATACTTGGAGATCGGAGTATATTGGGTATATTTCTTCTAAGATCTAGTATATTTTGGATATATCTTTCTCGAACTGTGAGTTATTTTTTTTAGTATATAGTGACAATTTTTAGGCTTTTGAAGTCCTTTGATATTCTAACTGGTTCCTTTGATTTAATATAGCAGGGAATATCCTTTTTCTTTTTGAAAAAAAGAGTATTCTAGAATTTGTGTCTATTTTGTTTTGCAAAAGTAAAAGGATGCATGTGCTTTCCATTTTCAAAAATTTAACCCATAACTAGGGTTGATCATACAAATCATTAACTAGACTATGTAATTCTTATAATAAAAATACAAAATCCCTATACTTACTATTATAATTACATTAAACAAAGATAACTAATTTTTAACTATGAATGTAACTTTTAATTTTAAAGACTCTACCTTTTTTGTTTTTTTAATGACTACATAAATATAATGGAAAGATATCTAATATTAAAAAATGCAATTATATAAAAATAAAACCTTATAAATACATCTACAAATTACATTATATATATATATATATATATATATATATATATATATATATATATGTTCTCATTATACATGCAACATGTAGGATGTCTTGCATAATAACATAACAATAATCATACTGAATCTTTTCAATTGGAAAACAATAAAAACAAACTTAGCATTGATAAAATTACTTATTTGTTCCTCCGGTTGGTTTCCTAAAACAAATTCGAGCATCCCTCAAACCACCCAACCGTAGACTTGCTTAAGAACGTATAACTCTTTCTATTTTTGCCAAGCACCTCTAAACCATGTCATGATACCATTAGGGCTCAATTAAGCTTAAGATTAAAGTTCAGTTTCAATTTCTCTTAATTGAAATTTCCTTATAGAACTTAACCAGTTCTATCAGACAGTATACATGCCTGCAATTACCACACCTAATACTGGTAGTGCTCAAAACAATGTGTAGAAAAGAGTCCTTTGTATACCTACTTGTACTTAGTTTAAGCAAAACTCTCTTTTACCAATATTCCAAGTTGTAAGTATCAGGCACTTACATTACCTGCCTCATACAACACTTCATTTTGCTCCCAATATGAACATATTAAGTCCTCATGTACTTATCCAGATTGCACTTGAACCCTTGTGTATTGTTCGTCCTTTTTCCATGGCCACATATAACAGTCGGATTTTTATTGTTCTTTCTTCTTGCTCGAGTTCTGCATTTTTTTATTGTTCTTCCCTCTATGAGTGTTGCTTTTTTTAGACTATTTACTATCCTTGAGTAAAGAAAGACACCTAATCTTAAATACTAGGAGTTATGGCTAGATACATGGAAGAGGTTTTAGACCACTTGCTTCTTCATGAAAAAGGGACAAATTTTGATTGACACATGGATCCCTCGCCTTGCTCTAACTTTCCACTAATGGGATTAATGAACCCTCATTTATTTTGATTCCACCCAAATCTATATTTTTGGATGCCTAATTAATAAAATAATTATGTACAAAAATTACATATATACTTTCATTCAATGTCTCATGGTGTATCATGTTCAAAGCTTTAACAACATTTCCTAACTAGCATAACAACAACTAATCCAGAAAAAAAATGTTTAATCCTAAGGGAATTATTCTGAGATATCACATCCTTTCCCCTTAAAGAAACATTGTCCTCGATGGCCTTTACCTTCTTAATTATTTTGTTTAAAATATAAATGTTTATGCCTATCTCATGGCATCCTCCATTTCCCAAGTGGATTCATCTAGTTCAAAATGTTTCCACTGTATCTATACCTCAGTAATGGCTTAGTTTCAGAGCAATATTTCTCTCTTGTTTATTATGTGCAAGGGTTCTAGTTGGAATTCTCCCTTTAATTCCATCTGAATAACATTCCAATCAATTACATGATTAAGATCATGAGTATAATTTTTTAGTAATGAAGAATGAAATACATTGTGGGTTATGAGGTTAGTTGGCAATGCAAGTTGATAGGCCAGGAGTCCTATTCTAGGTAAAACTTCAAATACTCCACAATATATAATATGACCCAAAGGAAGTCATATACAGGGTTAAATGTATATGATATGACCCTAAGGGGGAGCATATATGGGGCTGGAAATGTATGTAATGAAGTAAAAGTATATGTAATAGTGATCGGCCTAATGAAGGGGCATCATGTGCAATGAGTGAATAGTTATATATAGAGGTAATGTAGTCATTGTTGAGGAACACATGAAATGGTTATATGAATGTTTCAGTGTATTTGGAGAAGGATCTCCTACTCTTTAAAATTTTATTGTGTAACTTATCTTGCTTATCTATATTGGAGTTGTGCTCCACGTTTACAATTTTGTACTTAGTGTGTACCATGTTATCTTAAGTGTTTGGTTCATAATAGTATTTAGGGTTAAGTTTAGAAAACTTCCCTAATTTCAATGAGCTTCTTTTTGTTGAAGATTGTGTAACTTCATAAGGTATTATTATTGTTCTTCTATTGTATTATTGTTATACCTCCTTCAGGGGATGTTGTTGATGTATTTGGTGATGTAAAAGTCTTGAAAGAATCAATGTAAACCTTTCGTTGTAAGTCGGGTCAATAGTACCCAAAAGAATTAGTATATAATTGTTATTTTGAGTCTCCCTAGAGAAGTCGGCCCAATTAGAAAGAAAAGTTGACTTAGTTAGGGTAAAAGGTCACTCATACATTGAATATAAATAGAGGAGAGACTCCTCTCATTTGGACACACGAGTTTGCTCAAGCAAGTGTGTAAGAGAGAGAAGAATATGTTCGCTGGGAAGAAGAAGAAGTTGCTCTCATATTTTGGGGTCATCTTATAGTCGTTTGGTATTGTACTTTTTTTACTGAATCTATACTGAAGAAGTTGTTGGGTGTATTCTAGAAGAAGTTTGCTGGGAAGAAGAATAAGTTGCTCTTATATTTTGGGGTCATCTTATCTTGGTTTGGCATTGTACTTTTTGACTGAATCTATTCTGAAGAAGTTGTTGGGTGTTTTCTCTCTTGTGGTTTCCCAGAGGAAGAATATTTGTGTATATTATGTGGTTTTGCTTCTATTTCTTTCAGTGATCCTATTGCATATAATTATTGTGATATAATAAATTGTTTGAATATCTAACATAATCATATTGGAAACATTAAAATTCTAACTTAGTATCAAATCCATCTTGAAAGAAGTCATTGTGCAGTTGTAACTAACGAAAGTTGGAAACCAAGGTATCCTATTTCGAGAAATTTCCTCCATGGATAAGCCTGAAAAGGAGGTGCAATCAACTCGCCCTAGGAGGGTGCATCTTCCTGTGGAGGCATATTCCAGTTACATGGATTTTCAATTTTGTATGTATCACTATTGTTAAGAAAACTAAGGCATCCGAATTTTTGCAGTTTTGACCACAGATTTGGAAGAAGAAGAACATTGCTCAACTAGCCTTGAGGATGTGCATCTCTCTCTCAAATCATATTTGTGAAATTCCAAAGTTGAAGAATTAGGGTTTCTCTATCATACACTAGGTCAAATAAGAAGCAATTTTATAAAAGGCATTGAAGCAAGCACTTGGTCTTATTGGTAAACACTATAATATTTATTTTTATTTGAGGTTCTCATTTTATCTAGATGACAAACAATATAAAGCTCGAGGACAAGCTTGAAGGATATGAGAACTTTTGGGCATGGAAGTATAGAGTGCTTCTTATATTAGAAGAACATGACTTGGGAAACTATGTTAAAGAAGAAGATACAAATCCAGAGTGAGACGAAGACAAAGCTAGACACAAGAAGAGTATGGTTAAGGCCAAAAGGATCATAGCTGACTCCATCAAGGATCACTTGGTCCCACATGTTTCCTCCTTTAACACTCCCAAGGAGATTTTTGATGCATTAACCAAATTGTATGAAGGAAAGAACATCAATAGGAAGATGTAGAACTTAGAAAGTATACAATACTACTTCACAAGGGTCTCCCAAATCAAAGAACAAATAGAAGCTATTGGAGACAATATCGAAGAAGCAGAAGTGGTGATGACTACCTTGAATGGTATCCCAAGATCATGGTAATCATTCATTTAAGGAATTTGTGCTAGAAGAAGGCTCACCAAATTCAATAAACTATGGAAGGAATGCACTCAAGAAGAATCCAGATTGATAGCAAGAGAAGAGTATGGATGAAGATGACAGTCAAGCCCTAACAACTCATGCAAAGAAGGGAAAGACCGAGAAAGAATAACACTCTCACAAGAAGCTTAGAATATTTAAGGAATGAAAGACCAAACTCACATTTGGAAAGAGGGAAAGACAAAAAATTGTACCTAAAGATGTACCAATGCTCTTTCTTGAATTAATGTGTGTAATCTTGCACACTTTGTCCCTTACCTTGCCTCAAATTCCGCTTGTCCATCATAGCTTGCTGCATGTAACCTAATGGATAAAACTGCTTCTTAATGTTGATGTGAACTCATACCAAGAGGAGATGTTTCTACCTTTTGTGGCAAGATCCTCTTAAGATATGCTCTCCCACCAAATAAGAGCATTCCCTCCAAGTCAGAGAGAAGCCAACTGAATTTTAATGTCATATTTAGTAAACTTTTGAATACTACAATAGACTTCATTTTCACAGATCCAATTGTCCATTTTTTGAGCATTAAGCTCTCCATTATACATAAGTAATTCAAACTTAATGTCTAGCTTTAATTGAGGCACATTAAAGTCAATTCTTACTTTTTTCATTTCTAACAGAGATTGTAAAGAACCATCAAGATAAGACAGAGAATAAGGTGGAGTTTTAGGAGGTTCCTCACTGCCTCCTTCATTTTTACCTTCTGCATGAGATGGACCTCCTTGTTCACATTTCTTCTGATTTTGATAGAGGTCCTCTACCATCTTTTGCATTCTCATAAAATATTTAAGAAATTATCCTCCAGACGGGATAGAAGAAGCTGCTTCTTCTCCTTTTGGTGAAGCCATTTTCCCTCTTCTTGAACCAATTTCTGGATCAAAATATTCAAGTTCTCTTTCACCATGTTGTAGCCTAGATCTTGTTAACATAAACTCACAATGCAATGGTTAATCAGCTCTGATACCAAACCTGATCTAAAATTTCAGGATCTTTTTTAACCATTAAAAATTGCATGTGAAATTTGTATGTTAATAACTCATAAGCATGCTTTAAATATGAGATTTAAATGCTTAAACATACACACATAAGAAAATAAACAATATGCAAACCATGAAATGATAGATAAGAACTGATAACGGAGTTCACCCCTCCTCAGCCACGTCTCCGGGCCACTTCTAATGAGAAGGTCGATCTTAATAAGTCTTCAAATCTTACATAAATGGGTTTCTGGAACCACTTCTATTTTTTGTCAGTCAAAAATAGAAATAGACAACACTACAACAATCCTCTCAAAATTTAGATAAAAAAGATTCTAAACTCAACTAATTTTTCCTGAGGTCTCCTTTGACATGCGAATCGAGAAACTCTTCCTACACAAAAGACAAAATAATACAAATTGTATGCATTTCCTCCTCGAGATCCATGCCCATTAATGATTGTGTGGCTCAAGAACTGTGCCTGTTATTTCCTTGAACTCTGTGCAACTGATGAGTCTCGTGTACCTCCTCATTGTTGTAAACAAAGGTTTATATAGTGGTTTTGGAGTGCGGGGAGGAGGGCCACATGCCCTTTTGGCACCTTGCGTTCTTATTGCAAAGTCTTAGCTGTTTTCGTTGTACAACATCTAATGAATGGGCCATGGCCTAGTGGTAAGACGTTGGACTGTTGTTGTTAAATTCCCAGGATCAAACCCACCGGCCTCTACCTGTCCTCTTTGATTTTGATATGATATATGTTGTGGCAAAGGTTTTTTTTGGAAAATGGTTATGGCGATATGGTTTGCCTCCACCGCTTTGTGTTGTTGGATACTCCATTCTTCATTTGATGAGTTTGCAATCCACACAATAGCCTCGGTGTGGCTTATGGGTCGAGTGCTTAGCCCTCGACCCCCTTTTTCAAAATGAATGTTATTTCAAAATTAAATATAGTTTTGACCTATGACTATTAAGAACTATTGGCAGGAACCTTGGCTAGGGCATTGTTTTAAGGATTTGGAAGACTTGAAGGTCTATGTTATTTCAAAATTAAATATAGTTTTGACCCATGACTATTAAGAACTATTGGCGGGAACCTTGGCTAGGGCATAGTTTAAGAACTATTGGCGGGAACCTTGGCTAGGGAATAGTTTTAAGGAGTTGGAAGACTTGAAGGTCTTGGGCGGTTCAATCCCTATAGATTCCACCAAATTTTTATACAACATTGCATTGAACATTTTTCCCAGATATCCATTTTATTTTATTTGAATATTTTGTTGAAACTTCAATCTTTGATATCTTCTGCATTTGGAGGTCGTTTCACGTGAAACGAGCATTGATTGAAAGCTGATAACAACCTCTTCGTGTCTATAAGATTTATTTTACTGTTTGAATACTTCTATACTAATCGATCATTGAAGATCCTCCTGGATCATGAAAGGTCAACCAAAACAAGCATTGGTTCATGACACAATGGAACAAAGTGAAATATGGCAAAGAAGGCTTGTACATATACACTACTAGGAATTACCTATCATAAGAAAAATGGTGACGGGTTTGCAAGAGATCCAGATAAAACATGAAGGTGTGCGTAAAGGATGTGCACAAGGGAAAAATGTGAAGAAACCATTTCCAAGCAATGACAACAAAGCAAAGGAGATCTTGGAGAATGTACACTCAAACGTATGTGGACCCATGTCATCCAACTCTCTAAGTGTATGCATATTATGTTTCTTTTATAGATGGTTATTCCTGCAAAACTTATATCTAATTTTTGAAGACAAAAGATGAAGTGTTTAGTAAATTCAAAAAAATTAAAGCTCTTGTAGAGAATCATACTAAAAATAAAATAAAGACTTCGAGATCAGATAATGGTGGTGAATTTACTTCAAAAAGTTTCAAAACCTTATGTAAAGAATAAGGGATTAAGAGGGAGTTGACCACTCCTTACAATCCACAACAGAATGGTGTTGCAGAGAGAAGAACATGACAATAATGGAAGCAGTGAAAGGCATGATCCATGATCAATATATTCTGATGCACTTATGGGATGAAGCAACAAGAACAATAGTTTATGTCCATAACAGAAACCAAAAGTCAGCCATATCAGAATATTTGGCTGTGCAGTATACATATATGTTCCCAAAGAAAATAAAACTAAGTTGGATCCTTTAGGAAAGAAGGGCATCATCGTCAGATACAGTGATACATCAAAGGCATACCAAGTTTATACACCGAGTTTCAAGAATATCAAGAACAACATATATGTTACCTTCGATTAAGATACAACTTTTAGTAGATCAAGGCAGATTCACTCTGATGAAGTACATGAAGCTCCCAGAGTTAGAGACATGGTGATGGAAGAGATAACTTCAGAAGAACATGAATACCATGATATGACTGGGCCATCGATACCTGTATATCCACCATGAGAGGTGAACACTTACAAGAGAAGACCAACATGGGAACAATATATCATTTATGATGCAGAGAAGTATGGTTCTCAAGATGGGACTTCAGAGAAAGAAATATACCTTGACAATACTCCAGCTATGTAGCACTATTATGTGACATCATTGGTGCCGAGCCTTCCCTCTATGAAGAAACAACCGAGAAGAAAGAGTGGAAGGATGTTATGATGGAAGATAACTAGTTGTAATGAACAAAATATAATAAATAAACATTAATAACCACTAATAATTAGATAACTAATCCTTAACGAAGAGACACCTTATTGAAAGGTTATGTCTTTTTATGAAAGGGAACCCATCATAGGTATTTATACAAGCAATTGTAATATCACCACTTATGTATTATTCATATATTTATCCATTTATGGAGTTTCTATCCTATTTATGTTGGATTTTTCTATAGAAACAATATTTTATTGTTCCAGTGGTATCAGACTAACCTCAAATTTTTGGCCTTACTATAAAATAGAAAAGTAAAAAGAAGAAGTAAAAGAAAAACAAAAGCAAAAAAAAGGACGGGAAAAGGAAAAACAAAAGAAAAAATAGGAAAGGAAAAGGAAAAACAATAGAAACCACACTTAAAAACAACACATGGTTTCTTTTTCAATAACAAACAATACATACTCTAATAAATTCAATATTACACAATAATATTGATGTTATTAATATTGAATTTTTAAACTTTTGTTTTTCTAAATCTTGTATATATTAATTTATAATAATAACATTTATTATTATAAATTGCTCAATCCCAAATCTTTAAAATATTGTTATTAATTATAATAACATAGTATTATTATTATTTTATTATAGATATAGTTATTAAAAATAATAGCTATTGGGAACAAAGGAGATATTGAATAAATTTCAAAGAAAAACTCAAGAATATGGATTTTAATGTTGAAAAGAAGGAAAAGTTTCCTATCACCTTAATAATAAATGTTGCGATACTATTTAAAATTAAATGGATTCTTGCAGGGAAGGATATCACCATTTCTATTGCACATGCTGAAAGTAATAATTATATTAGTACTGAATTCTCTAATCATTTAGTGATTTTCGAGTCAAATATAGGTGAAGAGCTAGACTTTTGGGACATGAAACAAATTGAAATAAGTGGTTTACAACTGAATGTTGGAGATTATATGGTCACATCGAAATTCATTGTTAGTTCCTTATGGAGCTTTGACGATGACATAATTTTGGGCTTACTTTGGATTAAAAACATTGGGGATTTTGATCTTAAATGCCGAAAAGAAGTTTCTAACATTTTCTTATAAGCAAAAGAGAATCACATTTCAAGATATTACAATGAAGTCAGATTTAGAATCTCCAACATCTGAATACTTCAAGGATATATCAAAGATGATTTCCCAGGGTAATAAGAAGTCAGAACAAAAGAAGCAAAAAGAAGTTGAAAAGATTGTCACCAGTAAATATGAAGAAATGACTCATTTGAAGAATAATAGTCAAGACTTGATCACACAAATTAAGAAATTAAAAAGGGAAAAAAGATCGCAAAAAGAAATCCAAGACAAATTCCACCAAAAGGAAGTGGATCTCCACAATGAATTCAATAAGAATCTACTAGAAAAAAAATGAAGAAAATTCTTGCTTAAAAAAATTGAATCAAGGGTTGATTGAACATTTTTTTTTTTTAATAATGAGAAGTCAGAAAAATACTCAGAGTTATTATCAACCAGTAAATCAAGAGAATCACAAACATTTGATGTTTCTACAAGGGTTCCATAGATGACTCGAATGTCGTATCAACATCCAAATCACAAGAGTCGTTATGATAGACGACAAGATCAAAAGGAAAATTACCAGTATTATTCCTACAAATAGAAAAGACAAAATCGACAATGCCTGGCAATCGATCCACAAACAATTCCTTTAAAAGTAGATCTCAGATGGATGACTTCACAAATGATGCAACATTTCCACACAATGTTTAAAAGAACGTATCATCTTATATCGTCAAGTGTTGCAACTACCAACACACAATGTCATGAGAAAGTGTTACGAGCAAGAACAAGGGATAAAGTCTTCCATAATTGTTGCTTTGAGGATAAAGCAATTCTAAGGGAGAGGCAATGTAATGAACTAAAATATAATAAATAAACATTAATAACTACTAATAATTAAATAACTAATCCTTAACAAAGAGACACCTTAATGAAAGGGAACCCATCATGGGTATTTATACAAGCAACAATCTCATTGTAATATCATCACTTATGTATTATTCATATATTTATCCATTTGTGGAGTTTTTATCCTATTTATGTTGCATTTTCTACAGAAACAATATTTTACTGTTTCACTAGTCAATCATGAAGAATGATATTTGGGATGTGGTTCCGAGACTAGAAGGGAATTCAATAGTGTCTTCCAAATGGATCTACAAGTAAAGCATGCAACAAATGGCAACATCAAGAAATACAAGGCTAGATTTGTCACTCTTGGCTTCTCCAAGAAAAAAAGCATAAATTATGACGAGACTTTTGCTCCTATAGCCAAACACACTTCGATTAGAGATATACTTGTGATAGCTACAGTGATGAAGTAGAAGGTACACCAGATGGACGTGAAGATAACATTCCTGAATGGTGTAGTAGAAGAGGAAGTGTATGTGGATCAACCATTAGGATTTCAGACACATGACAAAGAGACACATGTGTGCAAATTGAAGAAGGCCTTGTACAGCTTGAAATAGGCACCTAGGACATGGTATGACAAGATAGATGGATTTATGATGAGCCTGGGATTTACCAAGAGTAAAACAAATCCCAACCTTTACTTCAAGGTTGAGGATGGAAAACCGATGATACTACTATTGTATGTAGATGGCATATTCTTGACAGGTGATGAGAATCTCATTGCAGAAATGAAGAAGAATCTTATCGTAGAGTTTGAGATTAAAGACATGGGCATGATGCACTACTTCTTAGGTCTTGTGGTGTGGAATAATACATATGCGATTTTCTTTAGTCAAAGAAAATATGTAGTAGATATCGTGAAGAGAGTCGAGATTATGGATTGCAAGGCCATGTCTACACCTATGGCACATAACTTGAAGTTGTTGTGTGATACTACTTCAGAGATAGTTCATGCCAATGTATACAGACAAATGATTGGTTCATTGATTTACTTGATGAACATGAGTCTGAATATATGCTTTGGAGTGAACATATTGAGTTAGTACATGGAAGAGTTGAGATGTGTTCACCTTATTTATATAAAGCATGTGTTGAAGTACCGAAAGGGTATGATAGATCATGGGCTCAAATATGCAACAAATCAGAGGATTAGCCTACAAGGATATGTTGATTCTGTTTGGGATGGTAGTTCAATGTATAAGAAGATCACTTCAGGGTATTGCATCATTTTAGGGTCTGGTAATATTTCCTAGTTTAGCAGGAAGTAGACGAGTGTGGCATTGAGTATAATTGAGTCAGATTACATTGCGGCTTGTTTATCTAGTTGTGAGGTAGTGTGGGTTCGAAAGTTACTTGCAGGATTGTTTGATCTTGAGTTAGAGGTGACTTGTGTGTTCTGCGGCAACCAGAGTTATGTGAAATTGTCCAAGAAGTATGTTTTTCATGACAATTTGAAGCACCTCGAGATCAGGTACCTCTATATCAGGTATATGGTGTAGAGAGGAACAATGAAGCTCTAGCATATTGCGATGGAAAAATAGATAACCGATGTATTGACCAATGGCTTTGTCAAGAGTGAAGTTTGAGTAATTTAGGGACAAACTTGAAGTTGTCCATATCGGTATCCATTGTAAGAGGAAGCGTGAGACCCTCATCCAGATAAATGGTCTTCACTACTAGCATGAAAAAGGGTTGGCACCATGGAAGACGAGTGGTATTCACATCCAGCATGAAAAAGGGTTGGAACTATGAAGGTGTGTGTACTTTACATCCAACATGAAAACGAGATTGCACTCTAAAGATGTGCATACAACATGGAAAAGGGCTCACACTTCAAATATGTGTGTGAAGTTTACATCCAACATGAAAAAGGGATGGAACTGTAAATAGGTGCATCCAACATGAAAACAATCTCGCACTACATAGATTTATGAGATTTACTACTAACATGAAAAAGGGCTGGCACTTCAAATATGTGCATCCAACACAAAAAGGTTGGCACTGCAGAGACATGTGTGTTCTACATCCACCATGAAAAAGGGTTTGCATTGTAGAGATAAGTGGGAGATACATCCAACATGAAAAAGGGATGGAACTGTAGAGATATGTGGAAGCTACATCCAACATGAAAAAGGGTTTTCACTGTAGTGATATATGGCAACTACATCTAGCATGAAAAAGCGCTAACATTGTAGAGATATATGTGATCTACATATAACATGAAAAAGGGTTGGCACTGTTAAGAGGGAGTGTTGAAGATTGTGCAACTTTAAAAGATATTCTTATTGTACTTTTATTGTATTATTGTTATACCTCCTTTGTGTTTGAATTATTGAACCATTGATATACATGCAATGAGTGCAATTGAAAGGTATAATTTTGCAGTGGAATAGTAAGAACTGTTGATGTATTTGTAACTTCAGAATTTATTCACTTATATATCTTATGTATTGTACCCCGATGTTTATTTCGGGAAGTATCTACAATGTAATTGAGTCATGTCATGCCCCAATGTTTCGATCGGGAGATTCAATAATGTAAGCAAGTCATGTAAAGTCATTGAGGTTAACCCTCCATTGTAAGTCGGGGCAATAGTTGTCACATACCCCAATTTTGCAAAAACAATTTTATATTATTTAATATTATTTGAGGACAATATGTTAAATTTTATGCTAAGTTGTAATTGATGATTCAGTAGGGTCAAGGATATTTAATGTAATTATGAATATTTTATTTATAAATAAATAAAGGAGGAGACAACAGCTTAGGAGAGCTGTTAAAAGAGTGTTTACTGGTCAAATTGGTGGAGGATACTGGGTGGAGAGAAAACTCACATGTGGCAGCATCCTCAAACCACTTCCAACTGTTGAAGGTGGAAACCTCCCTACATTTGGGGTCATGATTCCCCAAGAAAGTGGAATCAGAGCAGGTGTATCAATTAATGACAAATGACCAAAAAGACCTAGGCAATCTTTATAAAAATTCCCATTGAAGAGAGCTGAGGCTGCTCATTCTAGAGAAGTGATCATTCAAGTTGAATGAATGTACTTCAGAGAAATTCAATGGAAGGGAAACCCGAAAAGTGTTTGAGGGGATAACTGCTGATGGATCTAGTTGCAGCTTTTAAGCTGAAGATCATACTACTGAGAGCAGAGTATTTTATTTAGATATTGAACTAGTCAGTTGACAGAGGGTTCTACTGTTTTCATTCTCCACCAGTTCTCAGCCAAGAAGACCAGGAACAGGCTCGGGGGTCTTGAGGAAGCGTTGTTTGAGCGCTCTCTAGGAGATTGGTAGGGAGAAACGGCCTCCTAATGCTGTTGTCATCTGTCCTAGCAGGTTCTATGTTGTTTTATTTTACTGTGTTAGTTAAATAAATCTTAGTTTGACTGGTATAAGAATGTTAAAGTAAAGTTTGTGAAATGTTAGAATTAGTATCCTTATTAGATTGTTATAGAAATGAAACTGGTTTAGGAAATAATGAAATAGAATGAAAATAATTTCTAGACTGTGTTTTTCCGCACCTGGAAACCAGGCCGTACTCTAGCACAGATAGAATGTTTTAAGTAGATAAGAGAATGAAAATAGTAGATAGGATTGTGTAACTATAGATAGTAGAATACTTTCATTTCAATGTTAAAATATTATGGAGGAAAAACAATGTTATGATTTATTTCTATTTCTCTGTTTTCACTTAGTATAACTGAATGAAATGCAGTAGTAAAACTACATTAGAGTTACAGTGATTTATACAGTTAAGTATATAAACAAGCTACTAACTACATAGTTTATCTTCTAACAATATCAACTAAATCTAAGACTAATAATTAATATAAACTAGATAGGGTTATATTAAAAGTCCTTAATTTATAAAGAGTAAATAGAGTTGCAGAGTTTATTTTCTAGCCTTTCGAGAACTCTGAATAAATTCTATGTGACAGTTTAGTAAATAGAAGCAATGTAAATATAAACAATAACTAGTATAAAACTAAATATTTACATATTTATAAACTATTTTACATTTACTAGACATGCTTATACCTGTGAAGGAAAAACTTCAGGGTCGAAACCCTAAACAATCTATTTATCTATTATAAATTAGACCATCTAAGTTGTAATCCATTTACATTGATAATTATATAAATAATTGTTACCAGAAGATTATAGTGTCTACTATAGACTGTTTACAGTCTTTTCTGAAAACAAATGTCTTTTATAAACAAGCAAGATAAGTTACAGTTAACAAGTTAAAATACCACCAAACACCTGTAATAATCAAACCGAAATACCAAGTAGCAGAACCTAAGTAATAATAATTTTAATAACATATTTTCGACAAGGGTTTTATTTCCGGTAAAACCCTAGCTAGTATATATTGGAGAGGTTAGTTTAAAAATTATAAATTTCACATTATGACTGAGCTACAGTCTCTATATTAACAATATCTACTTACAAAAGATATCTTAGACAGTAATTTTCTTCACTAATAGTCGAAGAGGAAAAACCCTAAATTACATAGAATCATAAATTACAAGATTACAAAACCATTGCAAAACGACACTGAGCTCAAAGTTAAAATCCTTCTTAAAAAAAAACCCAATGTATTACATTGTCAGGCCGTAAGGCTGAAAACTTAACCAAATTACAACACACAACTCAAGGTCGGAACTGCCCAACATCATAGTGAGGGTTTGTAAACAAAATTGAACAAACACCTTATTAAAACCACATATCCAACAAAGAAACCGGACCGACTTCCAAGCTCTGTGTATCACCTTCAACAACCCTTTTTACAACCAGGGTAAAAACCCATTCTTTGAACTCAGGGCTTACCGATTGGGGCCACGAGTCCGCTGAAGCCAGCCAATGCTATCCTTGTCACTGAAGTTTAGAGCTGTCACGAGTTCCTGCAAGAAGAGCACAATATTGTGTGTTATTAAAAAGCTCAGTCTCCATCGAAAACCTAACTGGAAAAACATTTTACTACGAGTTATTCATATTAAAAGAAAAACCAAGTGTATTTACCTGCAAGCAAGAAAAAGAATTCGAGCATCGACTAAGCTGTTACCAGCTTAAGTAGTTGAAGAAGGGATGAATATAAACCCTACGCCGGCCCTAGAGTGGAGACGAGGCCAATAATCTTAAGTGTTATCGAGTCTTGACAAGCCATGAGAAGAGCAGAGCTAAAACTATTGACATACCAAGAGCCAAATACAAACAATGACCACGCGCGTAGAAGGGTACACAAACTCGATGGTATGCCAACAAATATTGAGTATTGAAAACTTCACAACCACGAATATGGACCACGGAGAAGCAAAACAGAGAACAACCTCTAATGGCCGCCAAAACAATCACACAGAGCAGCCCGAAGGCCAATGAAACCCTCAGAGACAATGACAAGAGAATAGGGTTTCCAGCCCTTAAAATTCACCAATGCATGGACGAGAAGAATCCACGTGCCCCCAAATCTTTCAAATATGCTCGGGTTTGGTTAATAGTTATCCGTGTTCCCAATTATTCGAATTATTAATACAATGATTTAATAACCAACTATGTACATGGCTACAGAGTTCATATATAAATCATCGACCAATGATAATACAAGAACTATATTCTTATTTACGATAGTTTCGAATATTGTATGTTGTTTAATGATGTTTACATAACATTGACCTTCGGGTAAGGTTGTAACAACCTTGGCATTAGAACCATCCAAAAGTCAACCATGCATTAGAACTTTACCAAGTAACTTTTAATATGTATACTATGCAAAACGATGATCAAATATTCCCATATTATATTTCAAACTTCATTATTTGTAACCGATGGTTTAAAGTAGTAATATATGAAGTTTGACTATAATAGTAAAAAGTGTTTAAAACATGACATTTAAACAATCACAAGGCTCGACCTTGGTATAAGCTCTCACAAATAATAGTTTGTATAATTAACTTGTCAACAATAATAAGAGACTCTATCATTTTTTGGCAAAGATAGTATGGGATTGTTTATTTATGTCCGTTCTTAGCATAATATAAGAACCTGGGTCATATTAGTTTTCACTTAGGGTAGACTTCAGATTAGAAGTTATAGATAGAAAATATCTACCATAATAGTTATTATCAAACAACAACTTGCAATAAGTGAGGCAACATGATAATAGTAAAGTTACAACGGAATAAACCTTGCTTCAGGTCTATAATTATTGGAATATATTTTACCTATGACTTAGACTTATGAAAATGATGGTAAATAGTATTCCATCATGAATCAATGCATTAAATTACAAACGACCAAACTTATAATGTCAAAGAGGTTTTCAGGTAGTAAAAATTCTACAGGATGCAAGTAACAATCAGATTGGTACATTACAAAATAATATGGTAATGGATGTTGTTACAATGGTACATGCAGCAAGGCAATAATGTAAGTACTGAAGTTATAACTTGATACTGAGCTTATTTACATACTAGCAACAGGTTGATAATTTCCATAACTAATAAGTTAGAGACAAAATAGAAACATGTACTCTATTGGAAATCTTTACTATCAAGACTGATGGAAGTACTTTTATGAAATAAAAGACAATTACTTTACCTCTTTAGAGCTTGCTTTTAAATAGTCAGTTATTTACTAGCATGTAACATGCAACAGATATACTTCTTGCTAGTTTATGAATTAAACCCCTACTTAATCGATCGTTACCTGTTGAACCTGTCAAAACCAACAATCCATCTACGTTAGCATAAATGCTAAGTAAGCCCAAGTTTTCAAATATAGATTTCACCTACTTGCCAAAAAGTAAACTTATTAGTAAAACTGAAAGAAAACTGTGTGCAGGTCAATCCCATATACATTACGAAAATGAAAGCTGTATTAGTTAACCTAATATGAAAATGATTAATACTAAGTGTTAGACTGTTCCATTTTCTACTAATCGCTAGGAGTTAGTAAACTGCGTATTCAGACATTTTATGTTATCTTAAAAAAAAATTAAATTTTTATGAAATTTTGGGGTTTTGACATGTGGTATCAGAGCACAAGGTTCAAACACTAGGCCTTGATGAAGCCCAACTTGCTTTTATGAAACAATGAATTTAAATTATTTTTATTTTGCTGATGATTATTTTCTTTTAATGTTATTCAATAGAGAAATTTTTTCTGAAGTTTAAACAACATGTATGGAAATACTGAAGGAATATGCGGAAGAGGAATCTCCCTTTACTGAACAAGAAAACTTACAAAGAGACCCTATACAAGAAGACATAACCACTAATTCCTAAGAGCTTTTACAAACAGTAAAAGACTTAAAATCTGAAATGGAATATGTTAAATGAGAAAATGAAAGGAAGAGCTCAGGAGGAGCTGAATCAAATCCTAACAGAAAGATTTCAAACCGAGGGAAGGGGTAAAAGAGCTGATTTAGAAGATATAAGTCACCAACATAAATATAAAAAGATTAAACAGACTAAAAATGAAAGCAACTCATCCTCAGAGGTATTTGGTGATCAACGTAATTTTCATTCAACTAGTGAGAGTAGTGATGATAACCATTATACTAAAAAGAGAAAATATAAACCTTATGAGGAAATTTCTAGGGAGTTTAAAAAGATTAAACCACCAACATTCAATGGAGAAACTGAGAAAGGGGAGGAAGCAGAATCCTGGTTATCTGGGATGAAGAAGTACTTCCAGATTTATAAATATTCTAACCAATTAAAGGCTAGAATGGCTATCTACAATCTTTCAGGGAAAGCTGATATATGGTGGCAAGACTTAAAGAGAGTGAATGGAATAAGAGAGAATAATGTAAATTGGAGTGCCTTCAAGAAGTACTTTAAAAATAAATTTCTGTCTGAGCAGTACTATGAAGAGAGAGCAAAATAATTCTATGAGATTAAACTAGGTTCAATGAATATGAAAGATTTGAACAAAAAGTTTTTAAGTCTGCTTAGGTATGTGCCATACCTTGTAGATGAAAAACCAAAGGTACATCGATTCCTCAGTTGTTTACCTTATCACATCAAGGATAGGATTGAGTATGACAATCCAAAAACTCTGGAAGAAGCTACGAGGAAAGTCAATTTCTGTTATGAACAGAATCGAAAGAAGGAGAGCATGCCCAACTGGAAGGCCAAAAAGAATAACAATCATTATGATCAAAAGAAGAAAGAGTTTGTACCCAACTGGAATTCTAAAAATAATAAGGCTAGAAATTTTCCTAACAAGAATTTCCAAGGGAATAAGAATAATTCACCAAGCAATCAGAACAATTCAAAGGGGAAAGAGTCTGCTAATAATCATGGTAATGACACAAAGAACTTTGAACGTAAAGAATCCATAAAGTGCTAGGAGTGTAATGGCCCACATTATGCCTCAGTCTATCCTAATCGAAAAAAGGTTGTCAGTAATATTCATACCATACAGGAGGAAATGACTATTGGAGACCTAGCAAGGACTATGCCTAGAATCAATGCAGCCTTGGAGAATCGACAAGCAGACTATCAAAATTCCATGGTGGAAGTAGAAAGTATGATAAACCAAACCCCTATAGCTATTTTAATTGATCCAAGAGCTAGTATCAGTTATATTTCACCTAAATTGGTAGAAAAATGCAAGCTTCCTGTTGAAAAATTTGAAAATTCTTGGTTGGTTCAGTTAGCCACTGGTGCAAAAAGGAAGGTAACTTGTTTTGTAAAGAAATGTGCAATGGTTATGGATCAATTTGAAACTATGTTTAAGCTTAATGTACTACCTCTTGGTTCTTACAACATACTAATCGGTATGGATTGGTTAGAGCAACATAGAGTGATCTTAAACTATTATGACAAAAACTTTACGTGTATAAATAATGATGGAAAATCAATAAGTGTAAAGGGAATCCCTAGAAAAACAACCATAAGGCATATTTCTGCTCTGCAGCTTAAGAGAGCTGTTAGGAAGGGTTGTAAATCTTATGCAGTAACAATAACTGATGAGGAAAATCTAAATAAAACAAACAAATCAAAATTGGAGGACGTACCAATTTTAAGAGAGTACGCTGATGTATTTCCAGAAGAAATTCGGGGACTACCTCCAAAAAGGGAACTAGATTTTACCATTGAGCTGGTACCTAGTGCAGTACCCAGCTCAAAGGCCCCTTATCGAATGAACATACTTGAACTTAATGAACTAAAGTCATAATTAAAAGAACTTATTGACAAGAAGTATATTCGACCTAGTGTGTCTCCCTGGGGGGCACCTGTCATCTTTGTTAAGAAAAAGGACGAAACTATGCGACTTTGCATAGATTACCGTCAGTTGAATGAGATGACTATTAAAAATAGATACCCGTTGCCTCACATAGATGATATGTTTGATCAACTACGTGGAGCCACAGTGTTTTCAAAAATTTATTTAAGGTCTAGATATCACCAAGTTAGGATTAAAGATGAAGACATCTTTAAAACAGATTTTAGGACTCGATATGACCCTTATGAGTTTGTCATCATGCCATTCGGGCTTACTAATGCCCCAACTATTTTTATGTGTTTAATGAACAACAATATGCATAAGTATCTAGATAAGTTTGTGGTCGTGTTTATCGACGACATATTAATCTATTCGAAAACCGAAGAAGAACATAAAGAACATTTAAAAATTGTTTTGCAAGAGTTATGAGATCATCAACTCTTTGCAAAGTTTAGTAAATGCAATTTATTTAAGGATAAAATTCAATACTTAGGTCATGTGGTGACTAAGGAAGGGATTTCAGTGGATCCCGAAAAGATAAAGGCGATTGAAGATTCGCTGGTTCCTAAGCATGTAACTGATGTTCGATCCTTCATGGGAATTGCCGGTTATTACCGGAGGTTCATTGAAGGTTTTTAGAGAATCGCAAATTTGATAACTTCTTTGCAGAAGAAAGGAAAGAAATTTGATTAGAACTAGAAATGCGAGGATAGCTTTAAAAATTTAAAAACTTTATTAACCAGCGCACCTATTTTAAGAATAGCTGATCCAAATAAAGAATTTATAGTGTGTACTGGCGCCTGCAATGATGGTTTAGGAAGAGTATTGACTCAAGAAGGGCATGTTATTGCTTATGAGTCTAGGAAATTAAAAATTCATGAAAATAATTATGTAACTTATGATCTGAAATTAACTGCTATTATACATGCTCTAAAGATGTGGCGTCATCACCTAATTGGCAGAAAATTTATTCTAATGACCGATAATAAAGGACTAAAATATCTGTTAGATTAGCCTAATCTAAATGCTAGACAAGCTAGGTGGCTAGCTTTTCTAAGTGAGTATGATTTCGAAATTCAACATATTAAAGGGAAAGAAAATAAAGTTGCTGATGCATTAAGTAGAAATGCAAGGTTGAACTTTACAGCAGTTATCAACACCTATACACCATACATATATAGATGAACAGCTTAAAGCAGGGGTATAACAAAATGAAATTTACCAAAATTTACAAGATAAAACGAAAGAAAATCCAACAAAAAGCTTAAGTAAAGGGTACAATTTGAATGAAAAATGATTTTTATTGTACAAAGACAAAATATATGTACCTAATGTACCTAAAGTTAAGTTATTAATTTTGGAAGAAATCCATAAAACTCTATACTCATTCCATCCAGGTTATCAGAAGACTATAACTATGTTAAGAAAAGAATATTTTTGGCCAAACATGAAGACTGAACTGGCAGAATATATCGCTACGTGTTTTGAATGTCAGCAAGTGAAAACTGAACATCAACACCTAGCTGAATTACTTCAGCCGTTGCCCATTCCTAGCTGGAAATGGGAGATAATTAGTCTCGATTTTGTTACAGGACTGCCTAAAAATCAAAATTTAAATGATTCTATCATGGTAGTGGTTGATAAATTAAGTAAAGCAACCCACTTTATACCTGTTAAAACTACGTATAAAGCTGCAAACATAGCTGATATCTTTCTAAAGCAAATTTTCCGACTGCATGGAATACCGAAAGTTATAATCTCAGATAGAGACCCTAAATTTACAGGTAACTTTTGGAAATCTCTGTTTAAAGGATTAAACACTACACTAAATTTTAGTACTTCATTCCATCCTCAAACAGATGGGCAGACTGAAAGAGTAAACCAAGTACTGGAAGATTTACTAAGAATGTACATGAAAGACCAGCCAGGTAAATGGGAGGATTATTTGCATCTTGTAGAATTTGCTTATAACAATAATTATCAAGCGTTAGCTAGATTTAGTCCTTTCGAAATCTTGTATGGAAGGAAATGTAATACTCCTATCTCTTGGAGTAATCCGGTGGATAGATTAGTATTAGGTCCTGAACTATTGAAGGAAATGGAAGAAATTGTAAAGCAGGTACAAGGTAATCTGAAAATTACGCAGGATCGACAGAAAAGTCAAGCAGACCTTAAAAGAACTCCAAAGGAGTTTTAGGTAGGTGAACGTGTGTTCATCAAGGTGAGACCCAAAAAGATCTCTTTGAGGTTGGGTAGTTGTGCCAAACTAGCACCTCATTATTGTGGTCCATTTGAAATACTGTCAAGGATTGGACAGGTAGCTTATCAATTAGCATTACCTCCGAATTTAAGAGTTCATAATGTTTTTCACATTTATGTACTAAAGAAATATGTTCATGATGCTACTCATGTTGTTAACTGGAATGATGTACAGGTGGAACCAGAATGAGATTTTCTGGTGGAATCGGACTAGATCCTCGGGCGGAGGGAGATCACACTTCGGAACCGCACCATTGGTCAAGTGAAGGTGCAATGGAAGTACCTTAGTCAAGAGGAAGCCACCCGAGAATTGAAAAGTAATATGTGAGATGCATATCTAATTTTGTTCTAGGGGAATTCTGAGGACGAAGAATAAATAACATCGAGGATGATGTTATGTTTTAAGGGGGTGTGTATGTCACATACCCCAATTTTGCAAAAACAATTTTATATTATTTAATATTATTTGAGGACAATATGTTAAATTTTATGGTAAGTTGTAATTGATGACTCGGTAAGGACAAGGATATTTAATGTAATTCTTAGTATTTTATTTATAAATGAATAAAGGAGGAGACAACGACTTAGGAGAGATGTTAAAAGAGTGTTTACTGGTCAAATTGGTGGAGGAGACTAGGTGGAGAGGAAACTCACATGTGACAGCATCCTCAAACCACTTCCAATTGTAGCAGGTGGCAACCTCCCTACATTTGGGGTCATGATTCCCCAAGAAAGTGGAATCAGAGCAGGTGGCTCAATTAATGACAACTGACCCAAAAGACCTAGGAAATCTTTATCAAAATTCCCATTGAAGAGAGTTGAGGCTGCTCATTCTAGAGAAGTGATCATTCGGGTTGAATGAATGTACTTCAGAGAAATTCAATGGAAGGGAAATATGGAAAGTGTTTGGGGGGATAATTGTTGATTGATCTAGTTGCAGCTTTTAAGCTGAAGATTATACTGCTGAGAGTAGAGTATTTTACTGAGATATTGAACTAATCAGTTGACAGAGGGTTTCACTGTTTGCATTCTCCACTAGTTCTCAGCCAAGAATACCAGGAACAGGCTCAGGGGTCCTGAGGAAGCGTTGTTTGAGTGCTCTATAGGATATTGGTAGGGAGGAACGACCTCCTAATGTTGTTGTCATCCATCCTAAGCAGGTTCTATGTTGTTTTATTTTACTGTGTTAGTTAAATAAATCTTAGTTTGACTGGTATAAGAATGTTAAAGTACAGTTTGTAAAATGTTAGAATTAGTATCCTTATTAGATTGTTATAGAAATGAAACTGGTTTAGGAAATAATGAAATAGAATGAAAATAATTTCTAGACTCTGTTTTTCCACACCTGGAAACCAGGTCGTACTCTAGCATAGATAGAATGCTTTAAGTAGATAAGAGAATGAAAATAGTAGATATGATTGTGTAACTATAGATAGTAGAATAATTTTATTTCAATGTTAAAATATTATGGAGGAAAAATAGTGTTATGATTTATTTCTATTTCTTTGTTTTCACTTAGTATAACTGAATGAAATGCAGCAAAAAAACTACATTAGAGTTACAGTGATTACATACAGTTAAGTATATAAACAAGCTACTAACCACATAGTTTATCTTCTAACAATATCAACTAAATCTAAGACTAATAATTAATATAAACTAGATAGGGTTATATTAAAAGACCTTAATTTATAAAGAGTAAACAAAGTTACAGAGTTTATTTTCTATCCTTTGGAGAACTTTGCATAAATTCTACATGACAGTTTAGTAAATAAAAGCAATGTAAATATAAACAATAACTAGTATAAAACTAAATATTTACATATTTAGAAACTATTTTACATTTACTGGAGAGGCTTATACCCGTGAAGGAAAAACTTCAGGGTCGAAACCCTAAACAATTTATTTATCTATTATAAATTAAACTATCTAAGTTGTAATCCATTTACATTGATAGGTATATAAATAAACGTTACCAGAATATTATAGTGTCTACTATAGACTGTTTATAGTCTTTTCTGAAAACAAAAGTATTTTATAAACAAGCAAGATAAGTTACAGTTAACAAGTTAAAATACCACCAAACACCTGTAATAATCAAACCGAAATACCAAGTAGCAGAACCTAAGTAATAATAAATTTAATAACATATTTTAGACAAGGGTTTTATTTCCGGTAAAACCCTAGCTAATATATTTTGGACAGGTAAGTTTAAAAATTATAAATTTGACATTACGACTGAGCTATAGTCTTTATATTAACAATATCTACTTACAAAAGATATCTTAGATAGTAATTTTCTTCACTAACAGTCGAAGAGGAAAAACCCTAAATAACACAGAATCATAATTTACAAGATTACAAAACCATTGTAAAATGAGATTGAGCTCGAAGTTAAAATCCTTCTTAAAAAAAAAACCCAATGTATTACATTGTCAGGTCGTAAGGCTGAAAAATTAACCAAATTACAACACACAACTCAAGGCCAGAACTACCCAACATCATAGTAAGGGTTTGTAAACAAAATTGAACAAACAACTTATTAAAACCACATATCCAACAAAGAAACCGGACTGGCTTCCAAGCTCTGTGTGTCACCTTCAACAACCCTTTTTACAAGCAGGGTAAAAACCGATCCTTTGAACTCAGGGCTTACCGGTTGGGGCCACGAGTCCGCTGATGCCAACCAATGCTATCCTTGTCACTGAAGTTTAGAGCTGTCACGAGTTCCTACAAGAAGAGCACAATACTGTGCGTTATTACAAAGCTCAGTCTCCATTGAAAACCTAACTGTAAAAACATTTTACTGCGAGTTATTCATATTAAAAGAAAAAACAAGTGTATTTACCTACAAGCAAGAAAAAGAATTCGAGCATCGACTAAGATGTTACCAGCTTAAGTAGTTGAAGCTGAGATGGATATAAACCCTACCCTGGCCCTAGAGTGGAGACGAGTCCAATAAGCTTAAGTGTTATCGAGTCGTGACAAGCCACGGGAAGAGCAGAGCTAAAACTATTGACATGCCAAGAGCCAAATACAAACAATGACCACTCACGTAGAAGGGTACACAAGATCGATGGTATGCCATCAAAGACTAGGTATTGAAAACCTCACGGACATGAATATGGACCACGGAGAAGCAAAACAGAGAACAACCTCTAATGGTTTCCAAAGCAATCAAATAGAGTAGGCCGAAGGCCAATGAAACCCCCAGAGACAATGACAAGAGAATAGGGTTTCCAGCCCTTAAAAGTCACCAATACATGGACGAGAAGAATCCACGTGCCTCCAAATATTTCAAATACACTCGGGTTTGGTCTATAGTTATATGCGTTCCCAATTATTCAAATTATTAATAGAATGATTTAATAACCAACTATGTACATGGCTACGGAGTGCATATATAAATCATCCACCAATGATAATACAAGAATTATATCCTTGTTTACGATAGTTTCGAAGATTGTATGTTTTTTAACGATGTTTACATAACATTGACCTTCGGGTAAGGTTGTAACAACCTTGGCATTAGAACCATCCAAAAGTCGATCGTGCATTAGAACTTTACCAAGTAACTTTTAATATGTATACTATGCAAAACGATGATCAAATATTCCCATATTATATTTCAAACTTCATTATTTGTAACCGATGGTTTAAAGTAGCTATAATATATGAAGTTTGACTATAAGAGTAAAAAGTGTTTAAAACATGACATTTAAACAATCACAAGGCTTGACCTTGGTATAATCTCTCACAAATAATAGTTTGTATAATTAACTTGTCAATAATAATAATAGACTCTATCATTATTTGGAAAAGATAGTACGGGATTGTTTATTTATGTCTGTTCTTAGCATAATATAAGAACCTGGGTCATATTAGTTTTCACTTAGGGTAGACTTCAGATTAGAAGTTCTAGATAGAAAATATCTACCATAATAGTTATTATCAAACAACAACTTGCAATAAGTGAGGCAACATGATAATAGTAAAGTTACAACGGAATAAATCTTGCTCCAGGTCTATAATTATTGGAGTATATTTTACCTATGACTTAGACTTATGAAAATGATGGTAAATAATATTCCATCATGAATCAATGCATTAAATTACAAACGACCAAACTTATAATGTCAAAGAGGTTTTCAGGTAGTAAAAATTCTACAGGATGCAAGTAACAATCAGATTGGTACATTACAAAATAATATGGTAATGGATGTTGTTACAATGGTACATGCAGCAAGGTGATAATGTAAGTATTGAAGTTATAACCTGATAGTGAGCTTATTTACATACTAGCAACAGGTTGATAATTTTCATAACTAATAAGTTAGAGACAAAATAGAAACATGTACTCTATTGGAAATATTTACTATCAAGACTAATAGAAGTACTTTTATAAAATAAAAGACAATTACTTTACCTCTTTAGAGCTTGCTTTTAAATAGTCAGTTATTTACTAGCATGTAACATGCAACAGATATACTTCTTGCTACTTTATGAATTAAACCCCTACTTGATCGATCGTTACGTGTTAAACCTGTCAGAACCAACAGTCCATTTGCGTTAGCATAAATGCTAAGTAAGCCCAAGTTTTCAAAGATAGATTTCACCTACTTGCCAAAAAGTAAACTTATTAGTAAAACTAGAAGAAAACTGTGTGCAGGTCAATCCCATATACATTACGAAAATGAAAGCTATATTAGTTAACCTAATATGAAAATGATTAATATTGAGTGTTAGACTGTTTCATTTTCTGCTAACCGCTAGCAGTTAGTAAACTGCATATTCAGACATTTTATGTTATCTTAAAAAAAATGAAATTTTTATGAAATTTTGGGGTTTTTGACAATAGTCCCCACATTTGTGTCAGGGTTAACCCTCCTTGTAATCGAAAGGCAAAGTCCCCACAGTTGTGGGGCACTAGGGTTATTAGACTCTCCTAGAGATGTCGGCTCTAGTAAGTAATTGTTAAGTGGGGCTGACATGTTAAAGTGGACATTAAGTGAATGGAAGAATATAAATAGAGAATGAGCCTCTCTATTTATCACACACACACTCACTCACTGGGGTGCATGAGTGAGAGAGGAGAAGCTCTCTCAAGTGTGAGAGAGAGAATAAGTTGTGGAGCTCATCTTTTCTGTTTTCAAGTTTTACTGCTGCCATTGGTGCTCATTCTATCTATGAGGAAATTGCGGGGTTTTCTCCTTTATGGTTTCCCTAAGGAAAATTATTTGTGTCTCTTGTCTCTTGTGTTTATTCCTGTGCATGTTATTCTCTCGGATAAAATCCTAAGATAATGCTAGCTTGAATGATAAAAAATGTAACATGGTATCAGAGCTAACCTGAGAAGAAGACATTGTGCAACTGCAAAATATAGGGCTTCTTACATTTTGGGTCTCTCTCCACAATCCATCAGCAAACGTATGCTAGGCTGACTCTCCATTGAAGGATGCATCTTTCTGTCGAAGCAGAATTCGATTCCAGACACTTTCAGTTTTTGGTGCGGGAAATTAGGGCTTCTTACAGAAGAGGAATTTTTGAGTGAGCTCGGCATAGGATTGCTTTCCTCATCAAAATTGAATTTTAGAGACCTGGATCGAGATTTTTGGTTGGGTGAAACTCTAGGAAAGTCAAACACTAGTTTGACCCTGGGCTAGAAAAACCCTAAAATACTAAAACTGATAAGTTTTGGTACATTCGCTATATCTCAGGATTGGAGAAGAATATGGAGTTGAAACATTCATGAGGTGAAGATAAAATCCTGTTTTACACTGTGTCCAAAATTCAGCTTTAGATTCACTATATTATAGGAGATACGATCCCTCCAAGTTATGGTTCCAGCCTCTTCCCGGATTCATCCCTGAACATGACACCTGGGGATAATTGCTATATATCGGGTTACAAAGGTCCAAATGAAATTTATAAAGATGTTCCAAAAATGGCACAAACTATACTTTCTATGGTCTGAGTTTTAGTCCTCGAAGATGAAACAATGACACATGGTAGTCCGTACAACGTCGCTATGCTGAACAGTCCTGAAACAAGTCAGCTTGGGAAAACGCTTATAAGTCCCAATTGGTGAAACCAATTCTGATGAAACCTATGGTGTTGGAGCAGGGACAGGCGAGGCTACCTCAGGGTGATTTTTTAGATATAAAGGAGTAGTAATTTTGGAGATACCATAGAAACAGTATTAGGCATTTCTGCAGAAGAAATTGCTAATCTAGGGCTTCCTATTCCGGGAGCTTCCCTCCATTGTTTTCAGAAAAGTAATACATTGGACAGCTCACCTTGAAGAGATCTATATTTTTATCCAATCAGATCTGAAAGATTCCAACTTTTGAAAATTAGGGTTTCTTTGACAAACCCTAGATCAGCCAGCTCCAGAACCAGGACGAACACCTCAACTCGGTAAGATCTAATCTTTTGCTATTTTCATTTGAGGTTCTCATTTCAAAGTGATCTATCACATTAGATTGATGACAATATTGGTGAAGTTGACAACTTCCAAGCCTTGAAGTATATGATCTATCTGAAGAAATGTATTGGACACCTACATAAGTAGAGAGGTTCCAGTTCCATAGGGAGATGAGGCTAAAAGCCTTACACAAGAAGAACTTGGTCAAGGCCAAGAAGATCATTGCTGATTCAGTCACGGATCAACTTGTACCACAAGTGTCTTCCCTAAAGACATCAAAAGAGATGTTTGATTCCTTGACCAAGCTATTTGAAGGGAAGAACATAAATCAGAAGATGACCTTAAGAAAACAGTTGAAGAAGGTGAAGATCCAGAATGCAGAGACCATACTATCATACTTTACAAGGGTCTCTCAAATCGAAGAGCAACTTGAAGTGGTAGAAGAAGAAGTGGAGAATGCAGAAGTTGTGATAACAACCTTGAATGGTCTCCCAGGATCATGGGATTCATTCATTCAAGGAATGTGTGCCAAAAGGAGGTGATTACTTTCAACAGACTCTGGGAAGAAGAATAAGCTTGACTCATATTAAGAGAAGAGAAGATGGGAGCAACTGAAGATCAATCTCTCGCCATCGAAAGAAAATCCCTCAAGCGATGAGGAATATGAAGGACTCAATTCTTGAAGAACCTTTTATCCATATTGAGAATTCAGATAAGAAATGTTGAAGTCATGAATGAAGAAGATGATGAAGCGGAAGGATCAAGAAGGAGTCTACCCACGAAACAAATAAAGATAAGTATTCAATTGTCATTTCATGATATTGTTATGCATTTGTTTATATTCAGTTGATATATTATGCATGATAGAATGTCTGCATTAATGACAATATACTACTAATATGCATGTGATGGGTAAGTAGCTCATGGTGCTATACAACTCTCTATTGCTACTTATCTAGAATGAAACCTATTTGCTGACATATTGGATTAGTGCACAATCTCAATGTTGTCCTGGTAGAGATGGAAGGCATCTAGAAAGTTTTCGTGAGATATGGATGAATGTTGTATTAACTAAAATAGTTGCATGATCATATATTTATGCATAAGAATTTTCCATGATGAATATGCCTTATGAAATGTTTCTAACCATATAAGTGCATTTGACTTGTAGGAAAGATCGCGTACAATCACCTATAAGAAAAGAAGGATGAGACTTGTTCTGAAGAACAAGTGACAACATATAAAGAATAATATGACGAATGGAACGACATCATTTATGTAGAACCTTCCAGCTATGAAGAAGTAACCAAGAAGAAAGGAAAGATCCGTTCAAGAAGAATGATGTTTAGGATGCAGTATCGATACATGAAGGGAAGTTTGTAGTTCCATCATGCAGTAGATGGAAACATCATTGGATACAAGGCAAGATTCGTAGCACGAGGCTTCTCACGAAAAGAAGGCATAGACTATGAAGAGACATTTGCAGCCACTAGAAATACACATGATAGGCATAATCATGTGTGTGCAAATGAAAGAAGGCCTTGTATGAGCTCAGAAGACACCCATGGGATGACACATACATGAGGAGCTTGATGAAGATCTGAACCTTTGCTACAAGGTTGATAGAGGATGACAAGGTCAAAAATGGGTGCGAGAAGAACTTTTGAAAAAGTTCAAGATAGAGGATCTTGGTATCCAGTGATCCTAGATGGATACATAGAATGTTAGTGGCAGAGGAAGCTACTTGTCACTCCGGTACAGAATGTTTCAGTGCATAGAGTACGAAAGACAGAGGGAGAATGATGCTCTGCTTCAGAGAGAGTGACTGCAGAAGATCCTAAGGTTTGACATGGTATGATAGGATGGATAGATTACTGATGACTCTAGGGTTTACTGATAGTAAAGTGGATTCCAAAATTTGCTTCAAGGTTGAAGACAAAAGACCAGTGATGCTCCTGTTATATGTCGATGATTTGTTCCTGACTAAAAAGAGGAACTCATTAAATTATGAAGTAGAGATCCTGAAGAGGTTTAGGATGATGGACTACAAGGCCATGACCACACCTATGGCATCGAACATGAAGCTATTGAGTGTTGCTTCATCAGAGTTGGTTGATGCCACGATGTATCATCAGATGATTTGTTCCTTGATGTACCTAACGAATATGAGACCAGATATTTGCTTTGCTATGAACACATTGAGACATGTTCACCTGATGGTTGCAAAGCGTGCAGTGAAGTACCTGAAGGGTACAGTTAATTATGGGCTCAAGTATGAGGCAAATCAGAAGATTAGCCTGGAGGGTTATGAGGATTCGTATTGGGTAGGCAATGCCATTGATAGGAAGAGCACTTCGAGGTGCTACTTCAGTATGATATCAAATATCACTATATCAGGGATATGGTGCAGAGAGGAGCAATGAAGCTCCAGTATGTTGCGATGGACGAACATACAGCTAATGTGTTAACGAAGCCATTGGCCATAGTGGAGTTTGAATACCTACGGGAGAAGCTTGGTGTTCTCTGGATCGAGGTTCCCTCCAAGGGGAAATGATGAGACCTAGATCCATTCTGACATGATGAGAGGATTAGGTTCCTTCCATGGTCAGATGTAAGGGCTGAGCCATTCTGTCATGGTGATAGGATTTGGTTCCTTCCATGTTAGATGTGAGTGCTGATCCATTATGATGTGACTGTAGGATTGGTTCCTACATGGTCAGTAAGTGCTGAATGCCATTTTTGGAATGGAGGTACCTAGTCAGTTACCAGGAATACTCAGCTTGGTGCTGAGTTTCCATTCTCTGGGACAATGGAGGCACCTGTTCAGTTACCAGGAATACTCAGTCTGGGACTGAGGGCCATTCTGATATGACTGTGGGATGTAGTCTTACATGATCAAATATGAGTGCATGGCCATTCTGATGTGATTGAGGGATGTGTTCCCACTTGATCAGATATAAGTGGTGATGCCACATCTAGTTTGAAAAATTACTAGCTCTGTGATGCCACATCTAGTATGAAAAAGGACTAGCTTTGTGATGACACATCCAGCATGAAAAAGGATTGGCTCTGTGTAGATGCCACATCTAGTTTGAAAAAGGACTATCTCTGTGATGCCACATGTAGTATGAAAAAGGAATAGCTCTGTGATGACACATCCAGTATGAAAAAGGACTGGCTCTGTGTATATTCCACATCTAGTTTGAAAAAGGACTAGCTCTATGATGCCACATCTAGTGTGAAAAAAGACTAGCTCTGTGATGACACATATAGTATGAAAAATGACTAGCTCTGTGTATATGCCACATCTAGTTTGAAAAATGACTAGCTCTGTGATGCCACATCTAGTATGAAAAAGGACTAGCTATGTGATGACACATCTAGTATGAAAAAGGACTAGCTCTGTGTTGGTGCCACATCCAACATGAAAAAGGGTTGGCTTTGTGATGATACATCTAGCATGAAAAAGGGTTGGATCTGTAGAGGACTACATCTAGTATGAAAAAGGATTGGCTCTGTAGATATGCATCCAACATGAAAAAGAGATGGCTCTATCGATGAAGACCTAAATGAAGGCTAGGCCTTCAACCGACATGAAAAAGGGATAACTCTGTAGAACTTCCTGTGACGAGAAGAATGAAGAGATAGCACCATTTGATTGAGATAGCAGAAGCAATAATGATGATGATGATTCAGTGATGATCCAGCTTTGATGGTGATCTATCAAGTGATGATCTAGACTTGATGATGGTCCAGCAATGACGATCCAGATAAAGTGATGATTCAGACTTGATGATGATACAACAGTGATGATTAAGATCAAGTGATGATCCATAATTGATGATGATCCAGCAGTGATGATCTAGATCCAGTGATGATCCTGACTTGATGAAGATGACTTGACAATGAAGATGACTTGATGATGAAGATGAATTGACAATGAATATGACTTGAAGATGAATATGACTTGATGATGATCCAGATGATACCGAGAAGAATACTTGTGCTGATAAATTGTGAAGAGAGAATACCTTCCTAGTTAAGAGGGAGTATTGATGTATTTGTAACTTTAGAATGTATTCACTTGTATATCTTATGTATTGTACCCTGATGTTTATTCCAAGAAGTATATATAATGTAATTGAGTCATGTCATGCCTCGATGTTTCGATCAAGAGATTCAATAATGTAAATAAGTCATGTAAATTCATTGAGGTTAACCCTCCATTGTAAGTCGGGGCAATAGTCCCCACATTTGTGTCAAGGTTAACCCTCCTTGTTTATTGAAAGGAAAAGTACCCACAGTTGTGGGGCACTAGGGTTATTAGACTCTCCCAGAGATGTGAGCTCTAGTAAGTAATTGTTAAGTGGGGCCGACATGTTAAAGTGGACATTAAGTGAACGGAAGAATATAAATAGAGAGTGAGCCTCTCTATTTATCACACACACACTCACTCATTGGGGTGCATGAGTGAGAGAGGAGAAGCTCTCACAAGTGTGAGAGAGAGAACAAGCTGTGGAGATCATCTTTTCTGTTTTCAGGTTTTATTGCTGCCATTGGTGCTCATTCTATCTATGAGGAATTTGCAGGGTTTTCTCCTTTATGGTTTTCCCGAGGAAAATTATTTGTGTCTCTTGTGTCTTGTGTTTATTGCTGTGCATGTTATTCTCTCAGATAAGATCCTAAGATAATGCTAGCTTGAATGATAAAAAATCTAACAAGAACAATGTACACTGAATAAGACAAATTTTAGATAAAACTGATAAGAATTGATCAGTAAATTACAACATTAATCTTCATTAATCCCAACAGTATACAACATTGTTACAATAAGGAGAATTCAAATCATGTGGATACGATTCAAATCTACCAAATCAATCCTGACTGACTGGCTAACTAGAAGTGACTAAATCACTATCGAAACTCACTAGTCTAACTCCACATGTCTAATTCAGTCTATCAATCAGTTAAACCAGTTAAACTGATGAGGTAGGTGAGAAAAGACACCTACTCCTATGCAGCCATGCAAGGATGGCGCTAACACAACTGAAAGGAATCTACCTGAATGTATATGGAGGTTAACTTAGCATAACTACCTATCTACCGCAACCAACTGATGAAGGCTGCTGGTGGCACTCAGAGTGGCTCCTAAAATGTAGGTATTGGCATCGGTGGCACCAAATGGCACCGGTGGCACCAATGGCACCAGTGACACATGTGGCATCAATATCATGGTGGAACTAAAATCTAGAAAATGACTCCTAAGTTAGACAAGATAATCTAATAGACTATATATGGACAAGGGAGGATTATATAATCCTAACAACCCCCCTTATTCCTAACTTGGGCAACATTGGGCCCTCACAACTAGGCCAAAAGTCACCCATTACAATCTAAAATAATTAAAAAACTACTTAATAAACTGAGGAAAATGAGGAAAACCTCATGCGACCCCCCCCCCCCCCCTCTCAAAATAAGCAGGAACAGGAAAAACAAGCTATTTTTAGGAGAAAATATTCCTCTTTGGGTAATAACTTGTACAAATTTTGTTGCAATTTGCAGCACTATGCAACAACAAATGTAATATCTTGGTTCTTATGTGCAGCAACATCATGAGACTGTGCATGTGAACCTATCCAAACTAAATGATTATGTCTCGCTGAATTTCACTCTATGGAAGAAGAAGAATATGCTCAACTGAATCAAGAACATAGTCATCTGCTAGATGAAAATTGGACCCATGTAGAGCAATTGAGATCAATTGATGAGAGAGAAAAAGTGCATGAGCATTCAAACCATGTGAGAAAAACCCAAGAAACTTATTTCAGCCTTGAACATCAAACCATGTGAGGTAAAATCACCTCCAAGTTTTAGGAACAAGTGTCCAAGTGAATGTAGATAGTCTCCATCTTTACTAGTTCCGTGAGGAGATGATCATGTGATCAAGTAGAAAGGTAGAGGATCCATGGGACTGTGGAGAGCGAATGCTTGAGCTCCATAATCCAATATAGCTTAAAAAAAACCAATGATTCACAAAATATAATATCAGCAAACTCATGAGAGAAAAATGACATCAAATCCCCAACAACAATTTTGAAAGAGACTCGAGGTACTTGATTTTTCACACCAAAATTGATGAGAACAACTACAATAATAACTGGAGGTTCTTGAAACTTAAAACTTGAACCAAATAAGATATTATCAGATCCAAATAAGGTCATATCATATCCAAGAGTGTGGAACAAATCCAAGCGCCCCACCGAGATGGTATATACACAATTTTCTCCTTCTTCAACAAAACTCTGAGTATTGGTGCATGCAATCATGTAGGAATTTACTTGAAGCTCTAGATCAAAGAGAGTGAATGGATCACTCCTAAAATCTGATATTTCTTTCAAAATATCCAAAGTATTACTTTTCTGCACACCAACAACAACATTAGAGAGAGGGAAATCAAATTCCTCTTCATTTTCTGAAGCAATCGCAGAAAAACTTTACACAAAATTTAAAATAGAAGAATCACCGAAGAATGTTTACATAGAATGGAAGGAGAGTTTTTATTCAATAACCGAGATTCAAATGTCTTCTTCTAGATCAACTATATGAGAAGATGAGATATTAGAGATCTCATAAACTTCTGGAGCAATAGGAGAATAAATCACTCCAAAGAGACTTTCTTCAATTCGAATTGAATGTGTTGAAGATAATACTTCTTCTTCATCTTGAACAACTTCATTAGACAGAAAAGTGGTTGATACTTTTAAATAAAGAAATCTTGTGGTGCTGGGTGTGCTCTACAAATTGCTATAATGATACTCATTGTGTTTTCCAAAGGTTCTATCCAATTCTATCTAGAGATCCTTTTGGTATTCAACAGAATCAATAACGTAGCGCAGGCTTGGAGAACATGCTAGACATATTGTTCCAAAATCTCTATCACCATCATTTATCCAGTCATTCTCATCTTCATAAGACTCTTTACCAAGTCCAATAGATACCTCATAGAGATCTTGTCTCTTTAGAGATGAAATCATCTTCAATTTCCATTATGAAAAACTGTGAATGGAGTAAGAAGAGGAACTGATAATCTCAAATCCATATGAATTTGTACTTGCACAATATCACTACAAAACAAACCAATTCGCAATCATGTCAGTTTCAACCCTTTCCACCTCGACATTTACAGTGTCTCAGATTCTATCACACCTGTAGAGACTTGCCTGGATGAATCCAGAGTTAGCAAGGCAAAAATTGCAGCATTTATGTGGAAAATTAACTGCTTCTGGTGTATAATGGAGATCGAACAAGACTTACTGCTAGCCTGAACAAGGCTTTAATACCATGTTGGAATTATTGAACCATTGATATATAGGCAATGAGTGCAATTTAACAGTAGAATTTTGCAGTGGAATAGTAAGAACAATGCACACTGAACAAGACAACTTTCAGATAAAACTGATAATAATTGATCAATAAATTACAAAATTAATCTTCGTTAATCCCAACAGTATACAATAGTGTTACAATAAGGATAATTTGAATCATGTGGATAAGATTCAAATCTACCAACTCAATCCTGACTGTCTGGGTAACTAGAAGTTTCTAAATCACTATCAGAGATCACTATTTTAACTCCACATGTCTAATTCAGTCTATCAATCAGTTAAATTGGTTAAATTGATGAGGTAGGTGGGAAAAGGTGGCTACTCCCATGCAACCATGCAAGACTTCCGCTAACACAACTGAAAGACATCTAACTGAATGTAATTGGAGGTGAACTTAGCATAACTACCTACCTACCACAACCAACTGATGGAGGTTGTTGGTGGCACTCGGAGTGGCTCCTAAAATGCAGGGATTGGCACTAGTGGCACCAAATGGCATCGGTGGCACCAATGGCACCAAACTCTATTAACTGACTCCTAAGTTAGACAAGATGATATAATAGACTATATATGGACAAGGGAGGATTATACAATCCTAACACTTCGGGGGGTGTTGTTGATGTATTTGGTCATGTAAAAGTCTTGAAAGAATCAATGTAAACCTTCTATTGTAAGTTGGGTCAATAGTACCCAAACAAATTATTATATAAATGTTATTTTGAATCTCCCTAGAGAAGTTGGACCAATTAGAAAGAGAAGTCATCCTAGATTAGGGTAAAATGTCACTCACACGTTGAGTATAAATAGAGGAGAGACTCCTCTCATTTGGACAGACACATTTGCTCAAGGAAGTGCACAAGAGAGACAAGAACAAGTTCACTAGGAAGAAGAAGAAGCTGCTCTTATCTTTTGGGGTAATTTTATATTGGTTTGGCATTGCACTTGTTGACTGAATCTACACTGAAGAAGTTGATGGGTTTTCTCACTTGGTTTCCTAGAGAAAAAATATTTGTGTCTATTGTGTTGTTGTGCTTGTCTTTTTTTTCAGTGATCCTATTGCATATGGTTATTGTGATATAATTAAAATTGTTTGAAGATACAACATAATCATATTGGAAACATTAAAAATTTAACACTTTTTTGTTTCACTTTCAGATATGCACATTCTCCAACTCTTAGTTCTTTATGAAACCTTTTCAGCTCTACATAATTGTTTTTCCTATATTGAGATGTATTTAGGTTCCACTTGATTTACTTTAAGTCTGGTTCTATTTCTTTTAACATATTAGGACCAAGCATGATCCTATCCATAGGGTCATCCCAACTAATAGGAGCATTAAACTTCTTTCCATAAAGAATTTCAAATGGAATCAATTTTGAAGATGTTTGATACCCATTATTGTAAGCAAATTCTACCAAGTGTAGATAATCCTCCCATTGAGTTGCTTTATCCATCACATACATGGGAAGCATGTATTCAATAATCTGATTGGTTCTTTATGTTTGTTCATCTATTTGTGGGTGATAGGTTGTAATAAAATAATTGTGCTTTTAATCCTTCAAATAGTCCCTTCTAGAAATTTGATGTAAACTTCTTTCATAAAAAAATCATGCTAAATGTATTGATTTATAGGTAGTTTTGATAGGTATGTAATTGAAAACCTTGTAGGATGTTGATGTTTAAATTTTATTTACTAACATTCGAGACATATTTCTATATAATCAACTATGTTTTTTTCATCCCAGGCCAATAACAATATTTTCTTGCCATGGTAGTCATTTTAATATCAAGGATGTCTGGAGTAAGACTTTTATGTAGCTCATCCAAAATTAGTAGTTTCATATATGTTAAGTTAGGTATATACAATCTACCCTTAAACAATAATATTTCTTCTTTGGACATCTGGTAATCTTTACATGTTCATTTTGTTGCAATTTTATTCTTGTTTGCTCATAAAATTCATCATTAACAACAACCCTTTTTACCCTTTATTTTAGATCAGATTCACATTTGCTAACCATTATCATATGAATTGTCTTTATACTCCTACTTAATGCATCACCAATTATATTCTCTTTTCCCTTAATGTGCATAGTTTTTAAAACATATTCACTAAGGAAAGCTAACCATCTAGCTTATCTAACATTTAGATTTTGTTGGTCAAATACGTATTTCAGTCCAATATTGTCTATCATCAACATAAATATTCTACGTAAGAGGTAATGTCTCAAAACCTTCAAGGCACAGATTATGTAAACCAATTCAAGGTCATGGGTAGCATAGTTTCGTTCATGCTCTTTTACTTTTTGGGACACATAACATGCTACATGATTATTGTTAGATTTTTATCATTCAAGCTACCATTATGATCTTAGGATCTTTAACTGAGAGAATAACATGCACAATAATAAAACATAAGCACAACACAAGAGACAAGAGACACAAAGAATTTTCCTTGGGGAAACCATAAAGGAGAAAATCCCACAACTTCCTCAGAGATAGAATCAACACCAAAAAGGTAAAACCAGAAAACAATAAGATGATCTCCCGACAACAATAGTCTCTCTCTCTCACACTGAGAGAGCTTCTCCTCTCTCACTCATGCACCCCAATGAGTGAGTGTGTGTGTATGAGTATGATAAATAGAGAGGCTCTCACTCTTTATTTATATTCTTCCGTTCACTTGGAACCCACTCCAACATGTCAGCGTCTTTTAACAATTACTTACTAGAGCCGACATCTCTAGGAGTGTCTAATAACCCTAGTGCCCCACCACTTGTGGGGACTTTTCCTCCTCTGACCAATAGGAGGGTAACACAATGGTGGGGACTATTGTCCCGAATTACAATGACTCACCTAGGGTTGAATTCTCTAGGATAGTCTAATAACCCAAGGGCCCCACAACTGTGGGGATTTTAACCCTTGACCAATAGGAGGGTTACCCACAATGACTTGACATGACTTTCTCATTATAGAAACTTCCCAGAATAAACATCGGGGTATGACATGACTCAAATACATTACAATACATCCTGGAATAAACATCGGGTTACAATACATAAGAAATATGGATGAATACATTCCGAAGTTACAATTACATCAACACTCTCTCTTAACTAGGAAGGTATTCTCTCGACACAATTTATTAGCAAAAATCTTCTTCTCTGTATCATCTGAATCATTGTCAACTTCTCGTCATCTTCATCTGGATCTGGATCATCACTCGATCTGTATAATCATCACTGGATCTAGATCATCACTTGATCTGGATCATCATCACTAGATCTGGATCTTCTCTCGATCTATATCATCATTGGATATCATCACTGGATCTTGATCATCACTCGATCTGGATCATCACTACTGGATCTGGATCATCACTGCTGGATCTGGATCATCACTCGATCTGGATCATCACTGCTGGATCTGGATCATCACTCGATCTGGATCATCACTACTGGATCTAGATCATCACTCGATCTAGATCATCACTACTGGATCTAGATCATCACTCGATCTGGATCTCTCGGAGTCATCATAACTGGATCTGGATCATATCTTGATCTGGATCTTCTCTGGTCATCATCATGAGTGCTATCTCATGATTCTTCTCGTCATAGGAAGTTCTACAGAGCCAACCTTCTTTCATGCTGGTTGTAGGCCTAGACATCATGTAGGTCTTCTGACCTACTCGTCTGAAAGGCACATGCAACACTCACATCTGATCATGTAGAAACCTACAATCACATCAGAAAGTCCCAACACTCACATTCACTAGCATGACAGGACATCACTATCATCTGTGAAAAGGATTCAACACTTATATCTGACTTGGAAGGAAACAAGTCCTCCACCCTCGCCATAAAGGCTTGCACTCACATCATTCTGGAAGGAACTAAATCCTCCACCCTCACTAGAAAGGTCCCTAGTCCCATACTGAGCTACCTGGTAACGGACCAGGTGCCTCCATTCTCCTGGAGAATAGCAGTTGCCCTTATATCTGACCTGGTAGGAACCAAATCCTACACCCTCGCCAGAATGGCTTGCACTCACATCTGACCTAGAAGGAACCAAATCCTCCACCCTCATCAGAAAGGCCCCCAGTTCTGATGCCCCCAGTCCTAGACTGAGCTACCTGGTAATGGACCAGGTGCCTCCACTCTCCCGGAGAGTGGCAGTTTCCCTTACATCTGTCCTACTCGATAGAATGGCCAGCACTCATATCTGACATGGAAAGAACTGAATCCTCTCACCATGACAGAATGGCTCAGCCCTTACATCTGACCTGCTCGTCAGAATGGCTATGAATCTCAGCACTCATATTAATTTGACATGGAAGGAACTGAATCCTCTCACCATTATAGAATGGCTTAGCCCTTATATCTGACCTGCTCGTCAGAATGGTTTTGGATCTTAGCACTCATATCTAACATGGAAGGAACCAAATCCTCTCACCATGACAGAATGGCTCAACCCTTATATCTAACCTGCTCATTAGAATGGCTTTGGGACTCATCACCTTCCCTTGGAGGAAACCTCAATCTGGAGAACACCAAGCTTCTCCCTAAAGTACTCAAACTTCACTCTGGCCAATGGCTTTGTCAACACATCAGCTATATGTTCCTCCATCGCAACAGACTAGAGCTTCACTACTCCTCTTTGCACCATTTTCCTGATATAGTGATACTTGATCTCGATGTGCTTCGACTTGTCATGGAACACTGGATTCTCTGACAACTTCACGTAACTCTGGTTGTCACAATGTATACAAGTAGCACCCATTTGGAGATCGATTAAATCATACAGTAGCTTCCGCAACCATACTGCCTCACAACTAGCTGAACAAGCTGCAACATACTCTACTTCAGCTGTACTCAGTGCCATACAGGATTGTTTCATGCTAAACCAAGAGATCACACCTGATCCCATACTGAAGCAACACCCTGACATGATCTTCCTATCGATGGCATTGCCTGCCCAATCTGAATCAACATAACCCTCCATGTTAATATTCTGATTCACATCGTACTTGAGCCCATAATCAACTGTACCCCTCAGGTACCTCAGAGTATGCTTTGCAGCAATCAAGTGAACATTTCTCAGATCTGTCAAGAACTAGCTCAAGGTGTTCACAGCAAAGCAAATGTCTGGTCTTGTGCTCGTCAGGTACACCAATGGTCCAATCATCTGACGATACATCATAGCATCAACCGACTTTGATGAAGCATCGCTCAATAGCTTCAGGTTCGATGCCATAGGTGTGGTCATGCAGTCCATCATCCTGAACCTATTCAAGATCTCTACTGCATACTTCCCTTGTCCACACCTCCATGCCTAGAAAATAGTGCATCGACACATAACAAGAGCATCACTGGTATTCCTCCTTCAACCTTGAAACAAAGGTTGGAATCCACTTTACGCTTAGTAAAGCCTAGAGTCATCAGTAATCTATCCATCCTGTCGTACCATGTCGAACCTTAGATCTTCTGTAGTCACTCCCTCTGAAGCGGAGCATCATACTCCCTCTGTCTTCTGTACTCTACGCACTGAAACATTCTATACCGGAGTGACAAGTAGTATCCTTCTAGGATCATTTGATACCAAGATCCTCTATTTTGAACTTTTTTCAAAAGTTCTTCTCACATCCATCTGTGAGCTTGTCATCCTTTATCAACCTTGTGGCAAAGGTTAAGATATTCATCAAGCTCATCATGTATGTGTTATCCCATGGGTGTCTTCTGAACTCATACAAGGCCTTCTTTCATTTGCACACATGATTATGCATGTCGTGTGACTTCACTTCCAGTGGCTGCAAATGTCTCTTCGTAGTCTATGCCTTCTTTTCATGAGAAGCCTCGTGCTACGAATATTGCATTGTATCCCATGATGTTTCCATCTATTGCATGATGGAACTACGAAATTTCCTTCACGTATCGATACTGCATACTAGACATCATTCTTCTTGAACTTCTTCATAGTTGGAAGGTTCTGTATCAATGATGTCGCTACATTCATCATATTATTCTTCATCTTGAACTGTCGTCACTTGTTCTTCAGAACAAGTCTCATCCTTCTTTGCTTGTAGGTGATTATGTATGCGATCTTTCCTACAAGTCAAATGCATTTGTATGGTTAGAAACATTTCATAAGGAATATTCATACTGGAAAATTCTTATGCATAAATATATGACCATGCAACTACTTTAGCCAATACAACATTCATCCATATCTCACAGAAAATTTCAAGATGCCTTCCATCTCTACCAGGAAAACATTGGGATTGTGCACTAATCTAATATGTCAGCAAAGAGGTTTCATTCTAGATAAGTAGCAATGGAGAGTTGTATAGCACCATGAGCTACTTACCCATCACATGAATATTATTAGTATACTGTCATTAATGCAAACATCCCATCATGCATAATACATCAACTGAATATGAACAAATGCATAACAAAACAATATCATGAAATGACAATTGAATACTTATCTTTATTTGTTTCATGGGTAGACTCCTTCTTAAGGCTTCAGCTTCATCGTCTTCTTCATTCATGATAGCATCATTTCTTATCCAAATGCTAAGGTGGATAAGAGGTGCTTCAAGAGTTGAGTTCTTCATATTCCTCATCGCTTGACGGATCTTCTTTGGATGGTGAGAGCTTGATCTTCAATTGCTCCCATCTTCTCTTCTCTTCTTATGAGTCAAGCTTCTTCTTCTTCCCAGAGTATGAAAGTAATTACTTCCTTCCAGCATACATTCCTTGAATGAATGAATCCCATGATCCTAGGAGGCCATTCAAGGTGGCCATCACCACGTCTGCATTCTTCACTTCTTCTTTTACCGCTTCAAGTTGTTCTTGATTTGAGAGACTCTTATGACTGCATGGTCTCTACATTCTGGATCTTCACATTCTTCAACTGGTTTCTTAAGGTCATATTCTGATTTATGTTCTTCCTTTCAAATAGCTTGGTCAAGGAATAAAACATCTTCGGTGTCTTTAGGGAAGACACTTGTGGTACAAGTTGATCCGTGATTGAATCAACAATGATCTTCTTGGCCTTGACCAAATTCTTCTTGTGTAAGGCTTTGAGCCTCATCTCCCTCTGGAACTGGAACCTCTCTACTTATGTAGGTTTCTAATTCATTTCTTTAGAGAGATCATATACTTCCATGATTGGAAGTTGTCAACTTCCCCAAGCTTGTCATCAATCTGATGTGATAGAGCCCTTTGAAATGAGAACCTCAAATGAAAATAGCAAAAGATTAGATCTTACCGATTTGAGGTGTCCGTCCTAGTTCCGGAGCTGGTTGATCTAGGGTTTGTCACAGAAACCCTAATTTTCAAAAAATGGAATCTTTCAGATCTGATTGGATAGAGAGATAGATCTCTTCAAATGGAGCTGTACAATGTACTCCTTTTCTAACAGTGGAGGGAAGCTCCCGGAACAGGAAGCCCTAGTTTTCCAATTTCTTCTGCAAAAATTTCTGTCATAGTTTCTGTGATATCTCTGAAATTACAGCTCCTATGTATCTGAAATTTCTCACTGAGGTAACCTCACATGTCCCTGATCCAACACCATAGGTTTCATCATTTGGGATTTATGATCCTTTTCCCAAGGTGACCTGTTATAGGACTGTTCAGAATAGCAAAGTTGTACAAAATTCCACGTGTCACTGGTTCATCTTCTGAGTCTAATACTTGGACTACAAAAAGTAAAGTCCATGCCCTTTTTGGAACATCTTCAAGAATTCCATTTGGACCTCTGTAGCCCAAGCTATAACAATTCTCCCTAGGTGTCCTGTTTAGGGATGAATTCTGGAAGAGTCTGGAACCCTGAATTGGAGGGATCATATCTCCCAGAATGTAGTGAATCAAAGCATGAATTTTGGACACAGTGTTCATCAGGATTTTTTCGTCGTCCCCTGCAATTTTCAGCTCTTGATCCTTCACCAATTTCAGGATATAGCGAATGTAACAAAACTTAGCAGTTTTGGTATTTAGGGTTTTTTTTAAGCTCGGGGTCATACTAGGGTTTGACTTTCCCAGAGTTTCACCCAACCAAATTTCTTGATCCAAGTCTATAAAATTCGATTTTGATGAGGAGAAAAATCCTATGCCAGGCTCACTCAAAAATTCCTCTTCTGTAGAAAGCCCTAATTTCCGCATCGAAAACTGAAAATGCTCAAAATCGAATTTCACTTCGACAGAAAGATGCGCCCTTCAATGGAGAGTCAGCCTAGCATACTTTTGTTGATGGATTATGGAGAGAGACCCAAAAAGTAAGAATCCCTAGCTTCCGCAGCTGCACAATGTCTTATTCTTGGGTTAGCTCTGATACCATGTTAGATTTTTATCATTCAAGCTACCATTATGATCTTAGGATGTTTAACTGAGAGAATAACATGCACAGTAATAAAACATAAGTACAACACAAGAGACAAGAGACACAAAGAATTTTCCTCGGGTAAACCATAAAAGAGAAAACCTTGCAACTTCCTCAGAGATAGAATCAGCACCAAAAACATAAAACCGAAAAATAGTAAGATGATCTCCCGACAACAACAGTCTCTTTCTCTCACATTGAGAGAGCTTCTCCTCTCTCACTCATGCGCCCCAATGAGTGTGTGTGTGTGTGTATGAGTATGATAAATAGAGAGGCTCTCACTCTCTATTTATATTCTTCTGTTCACTTGGAACCCACTACAACATGTCAGCCTCACTTAACAATTACTTACTAGAGCCGACATCTCTAAGAGTGTCTAATAACCCTAGTGCCCCACCACTTGTGGGGACTTTGCCTCCTCCGACAAATAGAAGGGTAACACAATGGTGGGGACTATTTCCCCAACTTACAATGACTCACCTAGGGTCAACTTCTCTGGGATAGTCTAATAACCCAAGGGCCCCACAACTGTGGGGACTTTAACCCTTGACCAATAGGAGAGTTAGCCACAATGACTTGACATGACTTTCTCATTATAGAAACTTCCCGGAATAAACATCGTGGTATGACATGAATCAAATACATTACAATACATCCCAGAATAAACATCGGGTTACAATACATAAGAAATACAGATGAATACATTCCGAAGTTACAATTACATCAACAATTATCCTATAGAATTACTTCACCTAGTCCTTCCCTACAAGCATTAGTACATGCTACAAAGTCCTTATGTGGGTTTGCAATATTCAAAATACGTGTTGTAGTAAGAAGATGTTCTAGTTTCTAAAAAATCCCTTCACACTTCTATGACCAAACAAGCTTTATTCCTTTCTCCTCCAAGGAGGTTAAGAATAATCTATCTTTGGAAACCCCTCTATTAATCTTCTATAGTAACCTGTAAGGACCATGAATAATCTTATATCTTTTACATATTTAGAATTAGGTCATTCCATGATGGATTTTTTCTTGTCAAGATCTATTTCTAACCCCTCTTCAGTAATAATATGCCCCAAATATTAAATATGTTTTTGGTAGAATTCACACTTGCTACATTTGGCATATAGTTTACGCTTCCTTAAAATCTGCAACATTGTTCGGAGATGTGCTTTGTGATCTTCTTCAATTTTTTAGTAGATGAATATATCATCAATAAAGACTAACACATATCTATCCAAGTACCTATTGAAAATTTTGTTCATAATGCACATAAAAGTAGTGGGTGCATTTGTAATACTAAAGGGTGCGGCTACAAATTTAGAATGGCCATATCTAGTCCTAAATGTTGTCTTATAAATGTACTCATCCTTAATCATTGATGATATCTTGATCTTAAATCAATTTTTTAGAACACCTTTTCCCCTCTTACTTGATCGAATATGTCATCTATTATGGCCAGAGGGTACTTAATATTTATGGTTACTTTATTTAATTGTCTATAATCTATGCATAGCCTTAAGGTTCCATTTTTCTTTTATGCAAACAAAAGTGGTGCTCCCTATGTAGATACACTGGGTTTGATATAACCCTTTTCCAACAATTCTTGTAAATGCATCTTTAATTCTATCATCTCTTGGGTACTCATTTTTGTAGGGTGTTTTAGAAACATGTGCAACTCCAGGCATTCAATCTATTGTAAAATCAATGTCTCTTTTAGAAATAACTTTTGGGATACCTATTATGGTTCTAGAAATTTCATCCTCATTTGTATAGGTAAATGTATTGTTAAAAAAATTGAGCACTACTTTATGTGCCTCTAGCCAATCCATTCCTATTCACACATCATAGGAACTCAAGGATTAAATATTCAGGTCTACTATAGTAATTGATCCGTTTATTTCTAACTGACACCCCTCTATTAATTCTATTATTTTTCTTTTGGTTAATGTAGCTATATAGAATAACAATGCCTTATTATGTTTACTCTTCTCTAACATACAAGTTTCAACAACCCTTGGAGAAATGTACTATGGCTATAACCATTATCAATTAAAACATAAATAGATTTCTTAACAATTTTACCTTCAACTTCAACGTGGGTGACTAGTGTTCAGCTTCTCAATCCTCCGAGGAAACTAGCCATCCTTGTGACATCATTACTTGATGTAGCCTCTTGAACATTATGAGCAGTCCTAAACATTAGCACTTTTGCATGGACAAATTCTTAACAAGTATGCTTCACCACATTCCCAACATTTTAATTGTCCTTGAATATATTCATTTCATTTCCTTCATGTGGTACTACCAGGTTTATTTTCACTATTAGATGGAAATTTTTGCTGAAAGTCACTCTTTTTAGGATTGTTAGATTGAAATCCTTTAGACTGGTTTATGAAATATGAGGGTTTGTGTCCCTTCTTTCTCTGCTCAAACTTTTTTTTCCTCTTGTCCTTATGAGCCTTGGAAATTTCAAGTTGTCCTTCTATTAATCATAACAACATTTAGCTTTTATTACGGTTTCCTCCAGAGTTTTAGTTTCATCAAACTCAATTGTGTCCTGATATGACTGGGGTAAACTAATTAAGAACCATTGTAGTTTCACCTTCTTATCTCTAATATATGGAACATATCTTAGCAATTCCAAAAATTTATTAGCTAGATCATCCATAGTCATTTGCACCACGTCGAGTTCATGAAATTCCTTTATCTTCCCATCATAATACCTTTGTGAGAGATATTTTTGTTGAAAGAAAATTTTAATATGTTTCCAACTAATTTTCTTCTCATTAATTTTCCTTACTAGTTTAAGATGATCGGTCTTGCCACCATATGATTTCCTTACCATTTATGTTGAAAATTGCTATTCTAGCTTTCATGTTGCTTGAATAATCATAAACTTGAAAATATTTATTGATGCCCAATAATAAAGCCTCAACCTCCTCACTCGTCTTCACTTTAACATCAAATATTGATGATCTAATTTTCTTGAATCCCCCCTTTAAGTCATCTCTGAGATCGTTTTCTTCTTTTTATGAGATGATACCTTTGGAATTCCTCTTGTAGTACTTCCTATAGTAGTTATTTCATCACTGGAAGACTATACAGATGTATCAATTCTATTAGTAGAACTTAAATATTTACTTATGTGAGTCCTTTTCTTCAAGGGACCCTTAACAACATTACTAGAGGTTTGACCATGTTGTTTTTGGTTCTTTATTTTAGTTAGATTTTGCAAAAAAATGGCATTTAACTCTTGTTGTTCCTCTTGATATTTAACTAGTTTTTATTATATGCTTTAAAACTTTGTAATTATTCTTGTAGGCTCCTCATTGTTTCCATCATTTTTGAGGGAATTTCCAGCTCCCTCCTTTCATTTTATTCTACCCCCATCTCTTCATCTTGTGGGTTCACGTCTTCTTTATGATTGGGTATATTCTCCATGGTATATGATAATCTCTTATATCTTTTCTTCTTCTCCATCTACAACAAACAATACTTTATTAGTTAACTATTTAAAAAATAATAATTTCTAGAGCCCATTAAGGCGTCTTAGTGTTGTAACCTACAATTCTAATACCAATTTGTAACCTACCTAATTTCAACATCATTTAAAAAAAATATAAACTTGGTGCAAGAACCATCATTAATGGCGCATTATGTGACAAAACTAGATGTGTCACGTCCCGACCCATCAATTTAACCAAGATAGGGGGACATGAATGAGTTTCGAGTTTCTAACTCCCCCCCATAGACATATTACAAATTCATACCATTTAAAATGCATGTGCCAATGAATAATAAAATACACATTAGGAATAATATCTATCCATACACACATAACATGCATATACAAGCATAATCATCACATGAGTCGAATAAAAACATTGCATATTCAAATACAATAGATTACTTATCTTTAAACAAATAAGAACCAAACAATTGTGTGTAATAACAACCTTCCACACAATCGTAGGCACTTTGTCCAACATGTACTCTTTTTGCATAGAGGCCACTCCCAAGTTGGGCTATGAGGCCACTAGGGAAAAGGAAACACCTACAATATTTTCTCTCATACCACAACCTATTCTGTTCTCTATGCATAGACAAATGCTAACATAGAGCTCTACAGGGATCTCACTCAACCATCATAGCCAGGAAACTCCTTCCAACTTCCCCACACGACACAAGTATGAAATTCACCTTTAGTGTTCCACAGTTCCCTTATGATTAATCCAACCCTTATTTTGATTACCAATATGTGTAGTAAGAGTCCAACCTGTTGTATGTTAGAATAATCAACCCATAGTTACCTTCCTTAGACATTAATGTTAATTAATTTTGTCTTATTACCTAGTTTCCTAGATTCCATTCTATGCTAGTTTCCTTCTACAAGTCCTAGAAGTCAACACATGTTAAAACTGAGTCTTGAAGCACTTGGGAAACATCCTAGAAAGCAAATTTAGCATGTCCAATTTATTCCAGATCCTCCAAAGCGCATATCTGCTTTTTCTGAAAAGATGCCTTGTTATATTCTGATTTAAGGCAAAAGGAAAAGCTAGGATAGGTGTAGTTGACTTGTTTTTTTCCCACATCCTCCTCCTTCCTTTTCTCCAAATAAATGCATGCATGAGTTGTCTTTCCATCCCTCTTTAGCTTTCCCTCTTGACTTAGCAAATTCGTGACATCTTCATAGATTTGGAAACTGCTTTATTCACCTATGGGGAGTTTGACTAGATTTAGTAAGCGTACTTTTTTACTATTTTGAATGGCATGTTTATGCATTCAATTCTCTCATGTAATGATATATTGTATCATCCTATTACTTCACAAGGTTGGATATTGTACACTTATTGAATACAGCTCAGTGTTATGCTCCAATTTCAGTCTCCTTTGGTGTGAATTTTGCATGTTTGATTAGCAATTTTGTGAGTGTAATTGTTCTATCTCTTGGGTTCAATTTCCACATGGTATTAGAGCCTTTGTAGATCAATTTATCTCCTTCATTATTGCTATTGTAGGTTCGACATCTTGAGTGGGAGTGCATTCTGCTGACTGGAGGGCATAGTTTCTGAGCTATGGACCAATCTCAGAAGATCATCTTGACTCCATTCAATTTCTTTGAGAGGAAAGCTGAGATGGAGATATTGTTGAGAGCGAAAGGTCTCTATAGGGTAACTATGGGAACAGAGGGAGATCCCAATGCAGCTGCAGAGAAAATTAAATGGCACAATAGGAGGGATGAGACATATGGCCTTTTGTGTCTGAGCATTTCAAGAGACCTCCTCTTCCATCTTGATGGATTGACATCACCTAATGAAGTGTGGGAGAAGCTAGAAGATATTTTTGGAAAGAAATATGAGATGAGAGGACATAAAATATAAAATGAGATGATATCCTTGAGTCCCAGTAGCTTTGAGTCATTGCAACTCTACTTTTCCAAGTTTAAGGCCCTTGTTTTGTAGTTGAAACAATGTGGGATCGAAAAGAAGGAAGAGCAACTAGTTTTGGCCATACTTTCTAAGCTTGGTCCTGAATATTCAGTGTTTGTTTCAACCTTCCATGCTGCCAAGTTGACAGCTCAAGCCTAGAAGATGCCTAAGCTTGTAGAGTTCATGGAATCCCTCACACAGGAGCAAGATAAGTTGGTGATGATGGGCACCATCAAACCTTCCAAAGACCAAGATTTGGTTGCTCGAGATTCAAAGGTGGATTCAAAAAGCAAGAAAAAATCTAAAAATCCACTTGAGGAAAAGAGAGACAAAAACAAGTTTCAAGAGGAGCCCCAAGGTTCCAAGAAGAAGTCCCAGAAGAAGAAGAAAAAAGGAGAAATGAGTAAGTGCACATACTGCAGTAAGGGCTATCATCCTGAGAGCTATTGTATGAAAAATAAAATTGACATGTTGACCCAACTCCTAGAGAAGAATAAAATCTCCCTTCCTGATTGCTCAAAGAAGAGGGAAGGAGGATCAAATTTAGAGGACAGAGAGAGAGTACATGCCTTGGTTGCTGGCACATCAAGCTCACCTAGCTTCATCATAGACTCTGGAGCTTCTAGACATATGGTTTCAACAAAAGAGATATTCTCCTCTCTTGACATGTCGAAAGGTCCACCAATAGTTTTGGGAGATGACTCTCTCACTGACAGTTTGGGGAAGGGAAGGATTGATCGTGACCATGGTAAGTTCAATAATGTGTTGTATGTTCCATGTCTTGCCTCTAATCTCTTGTCAGTGTATCAGATGACTCATATTGGGTCTTCAAAGAAGGTCATCTTCTCCCCTGATGATGTTGAAATCACTGAGATTTCGAATGGTAAAGTCATAGCAAAAGGTGTTGTAGATCACACTTTGAAGGTATACAAGTTTTCCCATTTCCTACCCTACTCAAACCCCTTTGCTCTTCTAATTCATGCTAATGAAGCAAGCAATCTTTGGCATGAAATATTTTGCCATCTTAACTACAAGTATCTTTCTAATTTGAGTGAAAAAGATATGGTCATAGGGTTACCAAAGATCAAGTTTTCTAAGGGAGTCTGTCAAGGTTGTATCCGAGGAAAACACCTAGAGCACAAGTATGAGAAAGCTAGTCATGAGAGAACCTCTACACCTCTTGAGCTGATCCACAGTGATATTGCTGGTCCATTCCCTCATATGTCCATGAGTTAAGACAAATATGCACTGACCTTCATAGATGAGTTTTCTAGGTATTGTTGGGTTTACTTCCTAAAGCATAAGTATGAAGTTTTTGACCTCTTCAAAGTCCTTAGAGCCTTGGTTGAAAACCAGTTTGGGAGGAAACTAAAGATCCTCAGATCTGACAATGGTGGTGAGTATGTCAAGTATGATTTCATTCGGTATTGTAAATATGCAGGTATTCAGATGCAACATTCAATCCCTTCCACACCACAACAAAATGGTGTTGCTGAGAGAAAGAACAGATCACTGAAGGAGATGGAAACCTGCATGATGGAGGCTAAGACTTTGCCACCAAAGTTTTGGGTCGAGGCTATAATTGTCCATCCTACATCCTGTTGACGGGCATATGTGACTATGCGCGTAACGAGGAAAACAACCCAGACCGGGATCCTTAGAGCAGGTTCCAAGCTGTTTGGGATGGTTGTTTCCGACATGTTTAAAGGCTCTGTTGGCCTGAAAGTCTAACTAAACTAAGTATAGAAGATAAAACTAGAGCTATTACTTTGGTTAATGAAATCTAATAAATACCTACAAATGTACAAATTAAACTAGTTAATCTACTTACTAATGAATTAGTGAGTTAATTAAATTAATCTATGAACCAAATCTATTTAATTAACTGAACTTATAAATAATCAAAAATTAATTAAACATGTTTAAATGAGTTATAAATATGCATTATTAACAAATATACATTAATCACAAAGAATCAGAAAAGAACCTGAATATGATTCAATGGCTGTTTTTATAAAATAGTTTAAAAGAAACAGCATATAAATCAATTTATTCTGATCAAGAGCAATGCAAATTAACCTGTAATCGATTTATGCTAATAGAATTACTACATGGATACACTTTGATAATATTTAAATAAGTTTAAACATTAACCAAGACCATACAGTAATCATTACACATCATATAAACAACAATATCAATCGTCAGTTACACAACATGATACATCAGCAAAATCGAGAACATGAAAATCGATAATCATACACAGACATGTATATTTGTAAAATCCTTTAAGAGAATTAAGACAAACATAAATAAAGTAGAAAGAGAAATAACAAGACTAATAGATATCACAAATATATGCCAAGTATACAAACTGCAAACATATATTAACAATATCACTAGTTTAACAATGTCGTGGCTGCAGACAGGTAGTTGTCTCAAGTCGCAAGTAAATCAAACCCAGTCTTATGGTTTCCCTTCCATCAACTATCGATCCCTTAGCAGCAGTATTTCTGAGCTTTCAAGAGAGAAATCTCTTAAGCCTTAGCAGCATACAGTCTGTTTTCCCTAGCTCCAGCTCTTGATTTGCTCTTCCAACATTAAAAAAAGAGTTCTTCAATACTGTTGAGCATTTACAGAATTATTCAGGCAGAAATGTTTTGATCTGAGAGAGAATTCTCTCAGTCCAGTCTCCCTCTCACCCCCTTTTACAATCAAATTCTTCTTTGCTTAAATAAACCACGATCAAAAGAAATCAAAACAAATTCAGCTCTGCACAGGCGAATTTCTGGAAACAACCATTTCTTTGCCGGCCGCAACTGCAAAAATCGTGCTCAAAGGATCCCCGAAATCTCCTAGAATCCATCATTTTTTGGCAAAATCTTTCTAAGTCAAGCTAAATGGGTCCGTTCTGAAGAAAACCCATGTGGCGGATTTCTCAGATCTGCCTCGATTTGTTCACAACGTGGCTTAAAAAATCGCCTGTTAATTGAAGACGCGATTTTGTAACTGGCAACAATCCCGACAGTTTGTTTGGAAACTGAACTGTTGCTCCCTTTAACTTTGAGCTTGGGCGATTTGAAAATCAATTGAGATCTATAATTCCCAAATCTCTGCATCCAATCTTGTTATCAAAACCGACAAATTAATAAATAGCATCTAAAACTAAATTCAAAATCATAAACGAAATGCAAAAACAGGAATGAAATGAAACTTAAAATTATGCAATCAATCATTAAGGTTGGCCACATTTATTTATTTTCAAACTCGATCCTTAAGCTCTCACTGCCACTTCACAGATTCGCTTGTTTTTTTTTTTAAAATAGCCATATTCTCTGCAGCATATTTTTTAGAGTTATTATGTGATAAAAAACCACAATGTTCTTATCCTTCACAATTTCTCGAATGAAGACAGCTAATGCGTGAGACCCTCAAATCTCTACAATCTGGTAGAAACAAGATAACTAATTCAAAAATTGTTATTACTAGCTGTTTATGCATTAACTACTGGCAGAGAAACGCAGTGTTTGCAAGCATTCCTTTGATGTCAGTTATGATATGTAACCCACGAAATAATCTCGTTGCAGCCTCACAGTTCAGCACCCTCTAATTCATTCAATGAAAGTTTCTTTTATTTGCAAAAATTCAGAATTGATCTGGCCACACGTCCTCACCATTAATTCAAATATGGTAACGTGGTAACAATACTTTGGAAATTGTCATAATGTCCATCCACATATGGGGATTTATGAAAACAAGATATGGCATTAATTGCAAAAGTGTT